>JAYJMB010011933.1:0-47993 GCA_036873735.1 Pouteria campechiana
ATGAGTATATTTAGGAATCAAATGTGTGCAAAAGATGAAGTATTAGGAGAATAAAATATGACATTTTGCATTCTCATTAGAATCTTTATTCACCAAGCCAAATACACAAAAGAACTGCTAAAGAAATTCAACATTGAAGATAGAAAAAGTTATAAGACGCCAATGAGTACTTCAATAAAAATGGACAAAGATGAAAGAAGTAAGTCTATTTGCCAAAAACTTAACAAAAGCATGATAGGATCTCTGTTATATTTAATTGCTAGTAGACTTGACATAATATTTAGTATATGAATGTGTGATAGATTCTAATTAGAACAAAAAGCATCACATCTTATTGCTATAGAAAGAATATTTAGATATCTTTTAGATACACCTAATCTTGGAATATTGTATCCAAAAAGTTCAAATTTTAATTTAATGGGTTACTTAAATGCAAATTTTGTTGGATATAAAGTAGATAGAAAGAGTACCTCAGGATCTTGCCAATTTCTAGGAGCATGATTATCTCATGATTTTCTCAAAAACAAACATTAGTTGCATTATCAACTGCTGAGGTTGAATATATAGTAGTAGGTAGCTGTTGTGCACAGATCCTATGGATGAAATAGCAATTAAAAGACTTTGGCCTTAACTTTGTTGATATATCTATCAGATGTGGCAACACTAGTGCTATAAACTTGACCAAGTATCCAGTTCTACATTCTAGAACTTAGCACATAGAAATCATGCATCATTTTATTTGGGACAATGTTCAAAACCATGACATTAGTTTAGAATTTTTCCCAACAGAAAATCAGCTAGTAGATATTTTTACAAAACCATTACCAGAAGAAAGATTTAACATGATAAGAAGAGAACTAGGCATTCTAGATCCCGATGTATAAAATGCTTAATTTATCAAACAAATTAGCCATTCTATCTTCTCATCTATGCAAAATAGAAAATGAAATAAACTCAAATCTTTCATGCTCCAAAAAATATACAAATACATATTTAATTATCTTTCTTGGTAATAATTCTTAAATAAACATCAATTAATAATTAATATATATATGACTTAAAACCCATAACTCCAAAACAATTCATCATACAAAGTTTCAGAGTTAAGTCAAATTTTGGACTTTGGAGTCTCCGAAGCCCCAAACAAAAGTCTCTGAGGCCCCAAATAAAAGCATCCAAAGATTGGTAAAGGCCTTCAAAGCAATGCTTTGGAATATCCGAAACTGTAAATTAAATCATCTCCTCCAAAGGATCTCTTTTGGAGTATCTAAAGCCAAAACATGTTAGTATTTTGGATATCTTTTTATATCTATGAATCTAATCCAAAGGCACTCAAGTGGCTGCAAAATCTTCGAAAGCTAAAACCCTTCTTCTCCGAACTCCCAAAACCCCTCCTTCAGAGAAGACGGTCCATCTTCTCGCCACTTTTAAATCTAAGCCATAACTCTCTCCGTCCACCTTCCTGCCTTCTCCGACTTTGCTCCCAAAAATCCCATTTCCTTTCCAAAAACCTAGAACTCTTTGTTGAAATGGCAAGAACAAAAGGAGCCAAGTGAAAGGAAAGAGAAAATTCTCCATAGAAAAGAGCAACCAAGAAGGCAAGACAGAAAACTAATATGCTAGAGGTAATCTTTCTAAATAGTTCATATGATTATTCTAGATTCACAGAAAAATATGAGGACAGAAGGATAATCAAAGGGAAAATATTTAATTTTGGAGCCTTTGGTATGGAATTAGAGGTATTTGAATGGTTGAGCTACCAAGGTTGGAATGCTTATGTGAGTTACAGAGATAGTCTGTATCCAAGACTAGTAAGGGCACTGATCTGTAATCTCAACAACAGAATAGAAAGATAGTGGTTAGGAGGAACAAAAATTAAACTATCCCAAGAGAGTTTAAGAAATTGTTTCAATCTCTTTGAAGAAGAAGAGGAGATTGTATGGTCCTCAAGAGCAATGCTATTATCAGACTTAGTAAAAACTAAGATAGATGAAAAGGAGAATTATCTGCATGCTAGTCACTTGAATGCAAATCCCAAGCTAGCATATCTCATTGTTATGAACAATGTATATCCTAGAAGAGGAGCTATAGGAGATATATCTGAGAAAGATACCAGAATCATATGGGTATTGAAGAATAGAAGAAAGCTAAATCTAGCTAGATTGATGATAGATCACATTCACTTGATCAAGAGCACCACAAGGTTTCCCTTACCTTATGGAATGATTTTAAGCAAACTGCACAGGGTTGGATCTCTGAAAAACCAAGGAGAGAAAATCAATTGAAAGGATCTAGAACTGATGAAAGTCCAGAAAGAGGAGATGTTCAAGAACAAAGGCAAGAACTCTCCTCACATGGAGAAGAAGAAGGAACTGAAAGACAGGACTTCATAAGTCTACCAGCAAAGAAGAACAAACCAAAGCTGAGAGAATAGAAGAAGTTCCAAGAGAGGAATAAAGAATAGATATAGAAGATATTATAGAAGAAATTTTGAGAGAGAATGTACACGAAAAAACAATAGCAGCAAACATGCCATCATACACTCAAATAAGATCCCCTTCACCCATTAGACCCACTCACACTTACCAACCATCTACCTCATCAATTCCCACTCCACAACCTATCTTAAAGGACCTACAGGATAGAATAACCATGATAGAACACTTCATATAAACCTTAACCCTCCAAATGAATAGAATGGATAACAATCTTTCAACTACCATGTTATCTATGATCTTAAGGGCTTATAAGATTGACCAACGACTTGATTCTCTACAAACTCTAGCAGAATCATTCAAATGCCAAACCTATCACTCCCATTTCACTCCACCTCAAACCCATTTCTATCCACCTCAAATTCAGTTTCCCACATCACTCATCACTAGTCAAAAACAACTCGCCAATAACAGTGATGTCTTCACCTTCACCTCCTCATCCATCATCATCATCAGTTGTTGTTCCAGAGGTTGCTTAACCTGAGAGTCAACCTCCTCCAACACAACCTCCATCAATTCCCAACATTGAAAACCTCTCTAATCTACCAGAGGATTATCTTACCAATCCTCATAGAGCTATTGTCAGACATGGCAAGTATCCCATCATAATAACTTTACCTAGAGTTTATTTTATTCCTCTAGGATCATTCATCTCTTTGGACTGGACTTGGATGGATCTCATCAGATCTGGAGAAGTAATCCCTGAACGGATTGTGGACCTTCCACTAGAATGGAACACACCCTCAATTCGTCCAGCATGGAGAAGACATCCCACTCCTCCAAACCTCCCACTCCTCCAAAAATTCCACCACAAAGTCCTTCACACTTTCCTCCAATAGTTGTTAATGATAATCCTGATTTTCTCCTTCTTATATCCAATCCAATCAGGATGACAAGCAAAGTTTAGGATCAAGTTAGCAATCAATTCTGAAGTTGTTAGAATGTTTCTTTCTCAAGATATCCATACACATCCTCAAGAATATTTATTCTCTGAGCTTGAGGATTCTAACATTCTTCATAGGATTCTACTCCTTCCCAATCCTCCATTGATTCCAAAGAACAATAAAATTCACATTTCTGATAAAGAATAAATTCTTCAAGATTAGTCTGAGAAACTCCTTAAAATGCTTCCAATGTCAAAACCTCTTAGAAAAGAGTTTCCATCTCCCTTAGGTCCTCATAAATTCTTTATTCTCACTAAGGAAGAATTCACTTTCTCCAACAATGACAACTTAGAGGCCGTTGCTGACAATCTGCCTCTCCCATATCCTCAGATGAATGATCCTTCTATCCAAGAAAGGATAAGGTAGATACAACCTCCATGATGGTGTCAACCTCTTCCGCCACCTTCCTCACCTTCTTCCAAAATCAAAAAACCACCTTCTTCCACTACCAAAACCAAAAAGCCCCCTGCTATCCCAAAACCAAAACTATCACCTCATTACAGCCATCCACTTCAAAATCAAAAAGGAAGCCTAGAATTTTACCTCCCAAAGAATACAAAAAGCCTCCTTTTGAAAGAATAACCATGTACTATGAGGAGTACATAACTAGGATGAATGTAAATTCAGAGGCTCTCATAAAAGGGACCCCTATAACATTTCCTGAGCTGCTGGATCCAAAGTTTTGAGAAAGAATAGATTTCATCTATGTTCACAGTTATGGAAGTATAACTTATACACATGAACCTCTTATGGTAGTTCCAAAAGATTCATTTTTTATTCAATCTCCTTCACCAAAAAAGGCTAGGACATCCAATCCCTCTCCCAGCAGCTACATCTCTATTAGAAGCTCTCAAAGTTTAAATCGCTTCTCGATCAAAGAATTTGAATCTTTTACTCTCATTTGCTTATTCATTTACTAAAAGTTTTGAATTTTATGTACAAATCTAAGTAAGCGACATCAATCTGTATACTTTGTTTTAGTGTTTAGAACATAAGCAGGGTGCTTGGTGTTTATGTATTGAGATAAGCAAGTAGGGAACTTGCTTAAAGGGTATAAGTTTGCTTGTGAGCTTTGAAAACCAACATGTGGTGAAAGTTTCTGGTTAGCTTGGAAAACAAGTAAGTTAGTTGGTGAGCTTGTTGTAAAACCAACCAATTCAACCCCCCCCCCCCCCCTGGCTTGAGCTACCATTGTATAAGGGACCAACGTCTCATACAAGGCTCTAGGAGCCTATTTCAAACCATAGAGACCTTTCATGAGTCTAAAGACATTATTTGAACTATGAGAATCTTAAAACTAAGGGGTTGTTCCACATAAACCTTTTTATTAATGAGTCTGTTTAAGAATGCACTCTTTACATTCATTTGATATATTTTAAAATTTATATAGGATGCAAATGCAAGGAGCATTCTAATGGTTTCTATCCTTGCAACAGGGGCATATGACTCTTCAAAGTCAATACCTTCTTCTTGACAATACCCATTTGCTGCTACTAATCTTGACTTATTCTTCACTACGATTTCCGATTCATCCGATTTTTTCCTAAAGACCCATTTAGTACATATAACAAATTGGTGGTCTAGTCTTGGAACAATAGTCCAAACATCATTTCTTCTAAATTGGTCTAATTCTTCTTGCATGACTAAAATCCAATTTACATCTTCTAAAACTTGGTCTATATAAGTTGACTCTAGTTGAAAAATGTATGCAAAATTGCCACATACTTGGTGATAAGATTATCTAATTCTAACTCTATCATATACATCACCAATTATCTGGTTTGCAGGATGAGCATGCATGAACCTCCAATCTTTGGAAACAGATGAGTTGCCTTCCTCATTTACCTCTCTTGAGGATGGTGGAGCTTCATCCTTTGATATCTTTGATTGTGGAGTTTCTGCTTATTTATCTTGCAATTTCAATTTCTCTACATTTTTTGTAAGGTATTCTATCTCATCATCAAAATCACTAGTTCTTTTCATAGAATTACTATGTTCATCAAATTTAACATGAAAAGATTCTTCTATAATCTTAAGTGTTAAGTTGTATACTCTAATTGCCTTGCTAACAATGGAATAACCAAAGAATATTCTATGATAAGATCTGCTATAAAATTTCTCAAGGTTTTCTTTATCATTGTTAAGAATAAAGCATTTGTAACCAAAAGTATGGAAATAAGAAATATGTATTTTCTTATCATAAAACAATTCAAATGGAGTTTTGTTGAGCAAGGGCCTAGTGAAGATTCTATTGATAATGTAGCATGTGGTGCTCGTTGCTTCAGCTCAAAAATATTAAGATTGTATCTACTCAACAAAGTCCTTTCCATCTCTTGTAAGGATTACGAAGGCAGTAACAGGAGGACTCATGACTAGAGTCTCCCCCGAACTTACCCTCATGAACCTGTATAAATCCTGTATAAAACATTCCCAAACACCATAGATGCCCGGAACCGTAGTCACACTGTAAATGTAGAGTGTGGAAGCATACCTATATATACTATAGTAATGACATGCATATTAATATGACTCATACTTTTTAACTTTACATCTTTGATATAATTTACAAATTTTCATTTTTAATACATTTCAAAATAAGGCACCAAAATAAGAAAAATGGTATAGTATTCTAAGCTTCATAATTAATCCCTTTCTTGAGCTCCAACCCCTCATGGACTCCGTCTTCTAGCCTGTCATCTAAAACATATTAAAATAAGATGAGTCCGGGCAACTCAGTAAGAAGGTATGAAATAAATCAATAATAACATAAATAGAATGTAATTACATGATAATTTCATCTATATAATTGTAAGTATTATTATGGAGCTACTATTTACTACTAGTAATAATAGAGATTTCTCCTAGGAGTCTCCTAAAATATCCATAATATCTAATTTATTTTACTCATGCTGGAATTATATTCCTTTCTACCTCATACTATCTACATCCCTGCCTCAATTCCCCTTCTACAACCCAATACCATGCTCTGGAGGCCATCAACCAAGTGGATTCAGCCACAATCTAGCCACAATCCAAGTGGACATAACCACAAACCATGTGGACTCAACTTTCTTATAATTTTAGTGTGATTCAATTCCTCCCTACAATCTCGATTATGGGTGTTACGAGACCCTTAACTAATATTCATTGATATAGTTTATGGTGCCTCACCCTCACTGCAACTCAAGGATAGCAAGTTCTCCTTCCACACCTACTAAGTAATTAGAGGTGTCGCACACCTAATAGGCTAGGCTCTTTGCCACAAAAGGCAGTAATATGAAACAAAGCCCATTCATGGGCAGAATAACGAAAGAACCCTCCCCAGCAGGCAGTCAAACCCAAATTCACATAATTTATATTTTGGCAGGCATTCAACCTAATTAGTTTACACTTATTTTCAAATTGATTTCCAAACCCAAGCATACTACAAACTTTCAAACAATTTAATGGTCTCTAATTCATATGAAATTACTTCATTAATCCCAAGTATACACTTTTATCATGCATTCCTTTCCTGTAGTAATTTATTTCTATGTCATTCTCTAATTTATCATAATATCCTATTTCTTGTGTTTTCCTTTAATTTTTCTCCTAAAACATACATTTAAATAGCATAAATATAATAAATACACTCAATTAATAAAATAGCCAAGATATGAGAAGAAAAATCAAATAAACAAAATTTTGCCATTTAACACACTAGCTCCGGCGGCGCTAGATTGGGCACCGCAGTGCCGAGTTTGTTGCCTTCATGTTAAAACCTATTGTCTTTCCTCTTTTAACTTACCCCATATTCTTATTCCACACCACTAATTAACATATTTCACTCTTCCATTTAGGCTTGATTACATATCATATATATGCACATAACCATTACCCATTTCACATATCCATCAAGTAGCTTTTTTATATTCTTTCAAAAATACTTGTCCTCATAATTTCATATACTAAGTCATGTTAATACACTTGTATTCTTACATTTAACATATAATCCTCATAGTTCTTATACTATCTTAGTCATTTTTCAAAAATACAAATGCATCATACAACAAAACTTATCCATATTCAAACTAGATGCCCGAAATTCATACACTTAATTTTAAAATGTCAATAGATAAGGAAAACTTACATAATTAAACCTACTTACCTAGCCAAAATACCTTGCTTCCTCTTTGGCTGTATTTCCAAAATTTACTTTGCAATTGTAATCCTACACTCAAACCATGGGTTTCATCATTATTCAAGTAAACTTAACTACTTATAAAACTCAACTACTGCAAGTCACTATCATATTATAGCCTAATCCCTTCCCTGTTCAGGGTTTCTTTAATTAGTCATCTAAACCTTGTTGAGGAGGTAATTATGGAATCAGTAACATAAGTTAATCATGCCACATCTTCTTAATAACATTTCTTCAAACACCAAATAGGCAACTTTTGATTTTCATAGTTGCAACTAATACCCAATTAAGTTTTCTTTTCAAAACTACTTTATATAGATAATTTAACTAAACTGTATCAAAATTTACATTCAAAGTCTCATTTCATGACTTAATTCATGCTTTTCTCCATTTCCAACCTCCCAATCCCCAAATCAACTCCATAAGTTAGAATTAAAGAAATCTATCTAACTAAAATGGATGATTAGTAATAGAAATCACTTACCACACAATTTCCCTCAATCAAAATTCCCAAATCCAAGCTATAGAGCAAAATCCCAATTTTTCCTTCAATTCTACAATCCCAATAGACTAGGATTGATGTTCACTTGATGCCGGAGTGTTGCTAGATCAGCTGTCATTGATTTACGAGTAATTTGGCATCAAATTCTACAAGTTCTGAGAATTTCTGCATTAGGAAATGGTGGGAGATAAGCTAAACATGAAAATGGGATTTTGGGATGAGGATGGAGTACCTTAAGCTTATTCTCTTATGGTGCTCCCATGGTGCATGCCTCCAAGTGCACTTGCTGCCTACTTGGGATATTTTATGCCATATTCTATAACTATATTTTGCTTCTAGTAAATTATAATGCTTAGCTCATTAGCCATCTTCATTTCTATTTACCAATTATCATACCTCTACTGTCAAATTCTGGCTATAATACAAGTCTGCATGCTACTAAATTTTCAAGCCTCACATTCTACCCCCTTATAGAAAGTTTCGATCTTGAAGCTTAAACAAACAAGGATACTTTATTTTCATCAGCTCTTTTAGTTCCCATGTCAATTCTTCTTCTGAGTGGTGATCCCATTATACTTTCAATATACAAATAGTCTTGTTTCTCAATTATTTTTCCTTGTTATCCAATATTCAAATTGGATACTGAACATATTGTAAATTTTCTTTAATTTGGATTTCTTTGGGTGTTAGTATGTGGGAAGAATCAGGTTCATATATCCTTAGAGATGACACATGGAATACATTATGAATTCCACTCAATAAAGGGGGCAAGGTAATGCGATATGCCACTTTACCAATTCACTCTAAAATCTCATAAGAACCGATATATCTTGATCTTAGTTTGCCTTTTGTGCCAAGATGCATCATCCCTTCATTGGAGATATTTTTCAAAATACTTTATCTCCCACCTAAAATTCCAAGTCATGTCTTGTACATCTGCATAACTATTTTGACACAACTGAGTAATACGAATCTTTTCTTGAATCTGAGTAACTTTTTTGTCTATATACACAATGATCTGTGGTCCTATTACAATGGTATTGCCTACTTTAGTCCAATATAGTGGAGATCTGCATTTATACCCATATAGTGCCTCAAAAGGAGCCATTTGGATGCTAGAATTATAACTATTATTATAAGTAAATTCAATCAATGACAAGTACTAGCTCTAAACTTTACCCCATTCTAGAACCCATGCTCCATCTACTTGGGTTGATAAGTACTACTGAAGGCTAACCATTTCTCATAGCCTTATGCAGCGCTTTCCAAAACTTAGAAGTGAACACTAAGCCTTTGTTTGAAATGATCACCATAGGCACACTATGTAATCGACAATCTCTTTTTGATAGATCCATGCATATTTTTCATTAATAAATATAGTCATGACTAATATAAAATGGGCAGATTTAGATAGTCTATCCACAATAACCCATATACTGTCAAATCTAGCAATGGTTTTTGTAAACCAGTGACAAAATCTTTTGTTATATCTATCCATTTTCATTTAGGAATCTCAATAGGTTGCAACAATCCACCTAGTTTTTGATGCTCCACCTTCACTCTTTGGCATACCAGACACCTAGCCACATATCTAGCAATATCATTTTTCATATCCTTCCACTATTATTGAGGTTTCAAATCATGATACATTTTATTTCCACCAGGATGGATGGTATATAGAGAATAATGCACTTCCGCTAGCACTTTCTGCAATATTGCTGATCCCTTAAATAGTACCAATCGATTCTTGTATCTCATAAGATGGTCTGCACCAATGAAGTTTGGCAGCTCATTTTATTATACTTGTAACTTCAATTTTTGAAATTCTTCCTCTAATGACTCTTCTTGACCTATTTGGATTTCATTTATTAAGGTAGGTTGAATATTTAATTGACACATTTGAGCAACTATTCTGTTCATTCCAACTTGTACATCTAGTTTCCTTAATTTCTCAAACAATTCTATTTTTCGTGTAAGTAATCTAGCTAAACTACTCTTAGATTTTCTGCTCCAAGCATCAGCTTCCACATTTGCCTTTTCGAAATGACAATGAATGTTTAAATCATAGTCTTTAAGTAATTTAAGCCATCGCTACTGCCTCATATTCAATTCTTTCTAAGTAATTTTAATCAGTGTATATACATCACATTTCCCTCTATAAAGATACTACCTCCATATTTTCAAAGCAAACACTACTGCTGCCAATTCCAAATCATTAGTTGGATAATTATGCTCATGAGAGCGAAATTGACGTGATGCATAGGCTATGACATTTCCATTCTTCATCAAGATATAACCTAATCCCTTCTTGGATGCATCACTGTATATCACAAATCTGCCTTAACCTGATGTAAGTGCAAGTATTGGTGCCTCCATGAACCACTTCTTTAATTCTTGGAAAGCAACTGATCATTCCACTCAAATGGAATCACTTTACGAGCCAACCATGTCAATGGCAGGCAATATGGGAAAATTTTCAACAAATCTCTAATAATATCCAGCTAATCTCAGGAAACTTTTGACCTCCATCACTGTGCTCAGTCTAGGCCAATTCACCACAGCTTTATTTTATGAAGATCCACATAAATGCCATCTATTGAGATCACATGGCCTAAAAAGGCTACACTATTCATCTAGAAGTCACACTTCTTCAATTTTGCATAAAGCTTTTCTTTTCTAAGTCTTTGCAAAGCCACTATCAAATGTGATTCATGCTCCTCTCAGAGCTCTTAGATTTTCTAAAATCATTTAACAAAATTACATATATTAATGCATTCTTAATCTTTGGATTTTTATAGGGATATTAAAATTAGAATATTGAGAATAGATACTTAACTTGAAACTCAGAGGGAGTTGAGTGAATTAGAATTCTTTATTTATAAACCAAGAGAATGATCAATACCTAATGAGTTGAAAATACCATGATTGAAGCATAAGTGAAATTGATCCTCTAGGAGTTTCTATCTTTATATCTTTCCACAAAAGCTTGTTCTTTTCTACTTCTTATTCAATATCTTAGTATTTGATTCTCTAAATAAAATTAGGCTTATTTATTATGATAGCTAGTGATTAATTGAAATTACAATCCCTGTAGAGATGATGACCCTTCTCATATTCTTACACTATAAAACTTGACATCATATGTGTGCAATTGAATTCTAGTAAATAAGTTTTTAGCGTTGTTGCTAGGGACTATCTTTATTTTAATTTCTCACTAATATTGTCTCAACATAATTCTAGTTTTAATTTGGTTTTTTAGTTTTTACTTTATTTTATAATTTATTTTCTCTTGATGCTTCAAATTATAATTTCTCAAAAGTGTACGGACGTATTGTAGTATGGTGTGTAATGCAAGGGTCGATCCCATAGAGAACGGTTTAATTGACTTAGTTAATTTTAGTTTCTGAACAATCCTAACCTTAAAAGAATGTATTTATAACTATATGAATATGAGTAATGATTCATGCAATTTCAGAATTCAAAAGCTTAATGGAATGAAAGTAAATCAAAGACTAAATATAATGTAAACAGATTGGCAAGTTGTAAAAGTCTAGGAATCCAATTTCACCACAAGATGATAACCCTTTGCATATGGAATGTTGGATTCAATGCCTCACTTGGGTTCATTCTTTCGAAAGTAAGATTATTACCATTAGGTATGCGGGTTTAAATAAAGTATTTTTACTCGTTCTAATTACCTATAGTGTGTAGCATAATTGAGGTGAAAACCCATTAAGACTAAGAACATAAAAACCAAAATAGTATGGTTTAGCATATGGTGTCTACCTTAACCATCTATCTTTCTCATTCAAGGGAGCTCATGTTTAGTATATGATGTCTACCTCAACCACACTTTGATAATTTATCTAACTTATAATATTAGTGATCAAGCAATAAAATAAGCTAAATCATTGCAAACAACATCATGAATGAAACAAGATCATATAGCATTAATAATATCAAAAAATCCATAACAAAAAGTATCAAAAGGGGTTACATCTTCACCCTAGAAAGAGAAACTAGTTCATGGAAGAAAAAGAAGAAGGAAATCCCTTCATAAACATGGAATTTTGTAGAACTTGATCTCCTCTCTTAGTCCCTTGCTTTTCTTCTCTTACAAAACTCTCCTTCCCCTTGCCTCCGAAAGAGCCTACAAAATAATCCTCAAAATGGAAGTGAAAAGTCCCAAAAAAATCCTAACATTTCTCCATAAAAACCCCTAGCTACCCCTAGCTATGCCCAACTACACACTTAACATAACATATACAAAATTAGAGCTACCGCTGGTGTTGGCTAGGTGCCACCAGCACCGACTTTTGTCTAACTAGAGATACACTATTTTGACCATAATTTCCTCTTATGAGATCAGAAGTACACCATTCCTTTTGCATTGGATAGATAAATTCAAGGGATACAAGTTAATCCATTTGTCTAAATCATCCATATTCTATGAGTCTTGGGCCCTTAAAGTGATGTCTTCTATCATCCCAAATTTTTGTCAGCAAAATTGAAGTCTGAGATAGCTTTCCATGTTTCAAATCCAAATCTTATGATTCTTGATTTTTTACATAGATATATTCAAGGAATAAAACATATATGTTGAAACCTTGAGTTGAATCCATCTCAATTGGTACCAAAAATTATGTCAAAGTAGTACTTTGTTTTCACATTTAGCTTCTTCAACTCGTAATCTTCATTTTTCAGCCAATTGTTCATCATCCAAACTCCATTGGTTTGCTCCTCTTTCCAACTTGATATCTTCCATATTTTCTTCCTTTTATTTCACTTCATTAGTTGTAAATAAATATAATAAATTAATATAAAATTCACTTATCAAGTAATAACCAAATTAAGTGAAGATTTATGTGAATCCACTACATTTACATCAAAAGAGGATCCAAAACATATGTGAATTTAGGTAATAAAATATGTTCTATTATGAGCTCATCATCTTTTTTTATTTTATTTCTTTTCACTTTCTTGCTAGTTGATGCAAAATCTTAGACCACTTGATTTGACTCCTTTTGATCTAGAGATCGAAAGAACACTTCGAGAAATTAGGAAATCAAAGCGAAATAAATCCAACAAAATGGCAGATCAAAATCAATAGAGAGCTTTCAAGGATTACTTCAAGTCGATGGTCAATGATAATTATTTTGGTATTAGTTATCCAATAATTAATGCCAAAAACTTTAAGTTAAAGCCTACTTTGATCAATATGGTGCATCATAATTAGTTTGGGGGTTCTCCAAGTGAAGATCCATATATTCACTAGTGAAGATGAGTGGTGTTTCAGATGATGCCATCATATTGACATTATTTTCATTCTCTTTGATAGACAAAGCTAGAGGTTGGTTGCAGAGTCTATAGCCAGGGATCATACTACGTGGGATATGATGGTTGAAAAGTTCTTAGCGAAATTCTTCTCACCTACAAAAATTTCTCAACTTAGAAGTGAAATAAGTCAGTTTAAATAGATGGATTTTGAGCCACTTTATGAATGTTAGGAGAGATTCAAAGATCTGATTACAAGATGTCCTTTAGATCTAGTTTTCCTAATTGGCTTCAAATCCAATTGTCAGTGGTCAGACAAGGACAACAATGGATGCTACTTTTGAAGGTTCATTGATGGGAAAAACTGCAGCAGATGCTTATTCTTTGCTTGAAGATATAGCATCCAACACTCTCCAATGGCCCAATGAATGCAATATGGTAAGAAAATTTGCTAGCTATTTTGAAGTAGATCCAATCATAGCTCTCACTGCATAGATATCATCTCTAACTCACCAATTAGCAATAGCCAATTCAGTATCAAAGAGAGTTTCAATTGCAGGAGAGTCTTCTTCTACAATTGGATTATAGATGGTTGCAGATCAAACCAAAGAAGAGGTGTAATATGTGAATTGAAAGGGGTTACACCAGCTTTCATGGAAATAACCTACCAAATCAATATTATCCAGGAATGAGAAATCATGAGAATCTTTCCTATGGAAATATTAAGAATGTCATAAACCCTCTTATTGGTTTTTAACCTCAACATCAACCTCAACCCATTGGGAAGAAGACATCACTTGAAGATCTCATGAGGACCTTTATTATAGAGACTCAGGCAAGATTCATTTTGAATGAGGAAAGACTAGATAGCCTTGAGACACATATGGGAAACATGAATGCATCTTTCAAATCTTTAGAAACCCAAATTAGTCAACTTGCTAATGTTATCAACAATTTAAACAAAAGTGTTTTTCCAAGTAACAGTGAAAAAAATCCAAGGGAGCAATGTAATGTTGTAACCCAAAGGAGTGGTAAAGAATTAGAATCTCCAAAGAAGCACAATGAGTCACAATAATGCTCAACATCAATGGATCAAGAAGTTGCCCAAGAGAAAAAAGAGGAAGCGAAGAAGAAAGAAGACCTTAAAAGGGAAGTTTACAAAGCTGGGAGAATTTCATTTCTAGATAATCCACCAATTTTGAAAACTCCACTTCTATTTCCTCAATGATTTCACAAGAAGAAAATTGATGAACAATTTAGCAAAGTTTTAGAAAATTCGCATCAATATTCCTTTTGTAGAGGCTTTAGAGCAGATGCCAAATTATACAAAGTTCATGAAGGAGGTCATGTCTAAGAAAAGGAAGCTTGAACATCTTACAATGAAGCTAATAGAAGAACATAGTGCTATATTGTAGAGGAAGCTTCCTCAAAAGTTGAAAGATCTAGAGAGTTTTACTATTCCTTACACTATTGGCAATTCTTCCTTTCACAAAGCATTATATGATCTAGGTGCATCTATGAACTTAATGCCCTTGTCCATGTTTCAGAAACTTGGACTGGGAGAGATGAAGCTAACTACTATTACATTGTAGTTAGTGTTGGGATTATTGTATAATTTTAATGACAACAAAACTTATCTTAAGACTTAATTTATGCTAATGATGCTTCTAGCATAGGAAGCTTGGAATATAAAAAAATATGCTTGAAATATGCATGCTCTATTGGAATATCATTTGTGAAAGTATGTACATCTTGATATAAGTCTAGAATAGAAATCATATTGATCCATATTGTTTTAAACCTTATTTATCATGCCTTAAATCATATGTTAAAAGTGTCTTAAAGTGATATCTTCTTGGATGAAAAAGAATAAGTACTTAAATAAGATTATAGATACAAAATCATGATTTAAAGTACATATCCATGCTTTATAACTTATGCAAATTTTTTATGGATAATTATGTTGTGATTTATAATGGAAAATATAATTAAAAATGCCAATCCAACACTGTGGCAAAAGGTAGAAATTTCCAAGTGCAAGTGAGCTATAATAATTTTGTTACAGTAAAATGCTATAGTAGTTGCTACAGTAAACAAAAGATGAAGATAAAGATGAAGTATCATCTCAAGATGAATGACCAAACAAAGTGTGCTATAGTGGTTGGCTATAATAAAACTACTATATTAAATTACTATAGTTTCATCCAATTCAAAGCTAAATACGAAGCATTGTTTAAAGACAAAGTTAAAGATGAATTGCAGGACAAATTGCTACAGAAAAGCACTACATAAACTTCAGACGAATCTGCTACAATAATTGATGAATGATCTACAGTGTTTGCTATAGTACCTGAGGATAAATTACTAAGATGAATTAATGGATGAAATTCTATTGTAACCTATTGGAGTAATGCTGCTATCATACCCATGCACAAACTTTCTAAGCAGATAGATTTGTCTGATACTTACTTCAGACAAAGTAGTTGTCTCTATGATTGCTATAGTAACTTACTACAATAAAAAATGTTATTTTCAAATGGTTCTGCGATTTAATGCTATGCAAAAGCTTTTTATTTTCAAGCAATAATTTTCCTCTCTACCAAGAAAGAGGTTGTAGACTTTCCAATAATCAAGAGCCAATCATAAGACATTGTTTCCAATGGGAGAAATGCAGAATGGTCTTCTACATTAATGTTGCCCATCTACTTCCATTCTCTACATTCAATGAATCCCATCTTTTCTAGCAGTCAGATTTTTGAGAAGGGCCATTTAAGGAGATGTATTGGGACATTTCAAGAGTAAAGGAGTTGAATAAGAAAAGGGATTGAGCTAAAACCTTCCACAAATCTTTACAATTCTAGACCAAGAGCTTTAACCTTTAAATATCATTCAACAGCTTCATCTTCCTATCCATTCAAGGACTACTCTTCAAATATATCTTGGGCAGATTTTTCATTCTATAAGGAGCTACTCATGGATCAAGTCTTCCTAGAGATTATTAAAGAGCTTGAGGGTTTTAAGTGACAAAGGCTAATCAAAATAAGAAACTTGCTCAAGTCTTCTAAGTGTTTTCATTCCAAGTACTACAAAGATTAAAGAGCTTCAAGGCTACATCAATACTACCTCAAGGGAGTTCAAAATTACTGTAATGTGCTTATTATTTTATCATTTATGTTTATGCTTTAACTGTGTATACTCATCAGCTTTGACAAAAGCATATCCTTGTGCACAAAATACATGTAAAGGTATAGTTTCTGGTTAGCTCATGAAACTAGAGTTATACCCCCTGGAGCTTAAATCTAGAAGAGTGTTGAAAATACTATGTTTATGCTCCCTAGGGCTAGAATCTAGAAGAGTGTTGGGAGCTTTAGTTTATGCTCCCTAGAGCTGGAATCTCAAAGAGTGTTGGGAGCACTAGCTTATGCCCCCAAGAGCTGAAATCTAGAAGAGTGCTGGAAGCACTGTATACGACCCCTGGACCTAGAATCTGGAAGAGTACTTGGAGCACTATTGTATTTCTACTATAGTGAGATAGTGGAACCCAAGGCACAAAGAGAATGTGCTCTTAGAAGAGTGGAGTAGGGAAGTTACCCAAAACACTAAAAAAATCTTATTGTTTGTGTGTGTGTGGTGTTTGTGTTTGTTTCATTTTCCTCACACCTTACAACTTTATTATTTGTCTTATATTACATTACACATAAGCACAGAAAAGGAGATATTAGTTAAATAGGGGATTAGCAAGAAACTTTTATAAACCCAATTCAGCCCTCCCCTCTTGGGTATAGTCATCCTATGGGAATCAACAAGTGGTATTAGAGCATGCTACATAACTAATTGTAGAGATCCGCATGGCTAACCCAATACTATCATCCTCTATGTTTTCTGAAGGATATTTCACCTCCCAACTTCTATATTATGATGGATCTGATGATTCATGATAGAAGAGGAGATTGGAAATACATCTTATCGCCAATTACCTTCAGTTATGGAAAATCATTTTCATTGGAATAAGTGAGGATGAAGTGAGAGCACAACAAGAAAATGTCAAGGCAATGAATGCCTTACTCCATGCTATCTGCCCCACCACATGAAAGTATATCTTAATCTATAAAAGTGTAAGAGAAATATTGGATAGTTACAGACAATTTTTGAGGGACAAATTAATTTGCTACAAGATGATACTAATCTTCATATTAAGTTGAACACAAGTGTAGGAAAAGATAGAGAAAAGGAAGAATACAAAGAAGAGCAACAAAAAGAAGAAGAAATTATAGAAGCACTAGTTGAGGAGGAACAATCTTCAGAAGAAGAAGAATAAGTAATGCAAGTTGATTTGCACCCAAATGAAACTAATATTATTGTTGAGATTAATTTGGGTGCAAGAAATAAAGATGAAGAAAAGAAGACATATCCACCCCCTTCAAGAAACAAATGGTTCCTAGATAGTGGATGAAGGAAACAATATTCAGGCGCCAAAGGTTAGATAAGGTAAGTGCAAGTATGATACTCAAACTTGACTCTTCTTATACTATGTCATAATCTGGATTCAGTAATTTACTTATTTGTCTCTGATATTAATTCACTTGTGCATGAATAAAATTTTAAAATTTAGATTAGAATGAATCAAGTCAAATAATATGTGATGTTCTGTTTCATCCCAATCTGTTATATGCATTGTCTGAAATTTCTACATCATCCTAAGTTAGTTTTCTAACATTGAAATGGCAGAATTACTTTTGGAGAAGTTTTAATGTTTTAATCATAACTTTCTTACACAAACTCAAAATTAAGTGATTCTTGATTCCTCAAATAGATAATTTCAATGGATAAAAATTTTATGTTGATAGGTTTTTTTGAATTATCCTCTTTATATGAGTCGTCTGCCCTCAAAGTGATGCCTTCTCACAGCGCCTAAAATTATCATTTTAAACATTGTGGAGACAATTGTAGTATTTTGAGCATAAAGCTTTTAGGAAAACTTGAAATCTTATAATTTTTTATGTGTTAAAAAGATAAAAATTAAGATCTATAACTTCTATTTTGATCATATTTTCCAAATCAGTTTCTATCTATTCCAAAAATTGTTGTCATAAGAATCTTCTTTGATACTTAACAAATTTAACGTAATGCAGATGAAAACTAACAAGATCTAAATGCTTAATTTGGATAACTTGAAACAAAAACCTTCATACAAGAAGAAAATAATCTAATAATTAATGATTTGTTCAAAATGATTAAATGCATATTACTTTAATGAGTAGTCTAGATTTGCAAGTGCATACTGCTTTGTGATGAAAAGAATTTGCATTGATTAAATTGCTGCATAAATATCACATCTAGTTGATTCTACTAATGAAGAAAAAGTGTAAGATCCACTCAAGTATATGCAGGAAAGGCTTGGAATGAGCACATAGAAGAAGGAAAATGATGAGAAATCAAAGCCCATCTTCTCTGAAGAAAGAAAAAGGAGCAACAAGATCTGAAATAGAAAATCAAGATTGACATCATCTATTACGAGCTTAAATGCAAAAATTGAGAAAGGGAGATAAGTTTGCCACACTTGATGCACACTTGTTTAATAAAAAGAAAGCATGTACTACATTGTTATATATATTCTTGATGCATCTAAATTGACTGCCTTGGATTTGAATGACTATGAATTCACTGATTCTAAGCTAAATCATTTTGAAATTTTAAGTTAATGAGTAAAATGATTAATCCTTAACATAATTATAGTTCCAAAGCATAAGTCAAGCCTATTTGGAAAATGTCATAGTTTAAGGTCTCAAATGGGTATTCCATACTTGTCATTCCTTCCATAATCATCATTAAGGCTTAAACTCAACTAAGATAATAATTTAAATTATGGTGAGTGATTAAAGCTAATGCTCATGTCATGAATTAATTCCATTTTATGCATTATTCTTATCATTCATGATTACATTTGTGATACTTAAATGATTTGTTTCATATTATGCCAAAATTGATTGTGTTAACATATGATTGAATGGAAAAACATTAAATGGATATGGGAATAGAGAAGATTAGAAATTAGAAAATTAGGAAAATTCTAGAAATATCTATTCCTTAGAGAGCTACTTGAATGACTGAACGTCTATCCATTTACAGAATAGTTAAAGTTCAAATGAGATACAAATGCAAGTAGTACTCTTATTGGTAAATATTATCATGAGGATTAATCAGTAAAATGAATAACATTAAAGAACATAATTTAAAGAGTAATTAGGCAAATCCCATCTTGTTATTCATTAAGATAGAAAATATTGTAGATTGATTAACCATGAAAATCAAATGCTGCATCTCAAAAATCTTAGGGGGAGAGAGAGAAACTTGAACAGAAAATATATGTCTTTATGCTATACATTTTTGAGAACTTCACATTGAGAGCATGTGTAATACAATTTCATATGTATTCACTCTATAAAATTTGATGAACAATTAAGAAATTACTTGAAATGGAAATCTATACATTTTGATATCTATCATACCTGAATGGAAATTATGATTTTGATGTGTATCTTGATTTGACTTTGATGAGTACACTACTTATGAATGTGAATTTTTTGTTAGTTAAATTGATTATTATAATTGTGACTAACTATCAGCTTTTAAGATCCATCTCTGTGACTACCAAAATAGAAAACATATAATACTCATTTATATTCGCTTGGAAATAATATTTGAATGGTAGATTTATGATATATTTGTGAAGGATTATACTTGAAGTGCATGAATGAGCATCCATTTTATGAATAATTGTTGTGATACTTATGTATGCCTACTATTTAAGCTATATGAAATGAGCATTAATGAGTTTGTTCGTTGATTGAATTACAAACGGAATCAACAAGCAAGGGGAAGATCAATAGTATTTCACACTTCTAATACTTCCTCTGGTTGATTCTCCTCATAACTTTGAGCTTTCAATAAGAATTATTTAATGTTTGAATGTTACCATGAATGTGTTCTCTTGTGATGGAAATTTATCCTATCTCATGTTTATGATTATGTTTTGTATGGGATCTTGCAAATAGTTGTGTATTACTCTTTAGGGATCCAATAGTGAGTCATGACCTTAATAAAAAAAAGAAGAGTCTGGAGCAAAAGAAAACTTGGGAGTGAATGGACTATGCCTTATATGTTTCTACTTTGTATGCTTTGATATAACAAAGGGTAGCAGAACATTTTTGATAAAAATATTGACCCTATATCATGCTTCTAATTGAATTTACCTATCCTATCTTCGATTACATATCTCATTCATTTCATAGACCTTTTTTATGCTAACAAAAAGGGGGGGGGGATGGGAATATAGAAAGACTTTGTTTAAGAAATTAGGATGGAATTAGGAAGGACACTTATCATGACTTGCATCTAAGAGAAGAATAGCATTATACATCATAACCTATCTTTATCAAACTCCATAGGATTATACATTCCACTTAGATAGGGGGAGTTTGCTATTAGCTCATTACCATGTCCTTTAAATGTCACAAGTCTTCAAGTTTTGTCATCAAAAAAAGGGAGAGATTGTTGGGGTTATTGTATAATTTAATGACAACAAAACTTGTCTTAAGACTTAATTTATGCTAATGATTCTTCTAGCATAGAAAGCTTAAAATATAGAATTATATACTTGAAATATGCGTGCTCTATTAGAATATCATTTGTGAAAGGATATACATTTTGATATAAGTCTAGAAGGTAAATCATATTAATCCATATTATTTTAAATCTTGTTTATCATGCCTTGGATCATATATTAAAAGTGCCTTAAAGAGATATCTTTTTGAATGAAAAAGAATAAGCGCTTAAATGTGCTTATAGATACAAAATCATGATTTAAAGTACATATCCATGCTTAACAATTTATGCAAATTTTATATGGATAATTATATTATGATTTACAATGAAAAATATTAAGTTAATAATATGGCAAAAGTGCAAAAATTTTCAAGTGCAGGTGCGCGGCTATAGTAATTTTGCTACAGTAAACTGCTATAGTAAAAAAAGCTAAAAACTAAGTGTCATCTAAAAATAAAGCTAAAGATGAATGATTGGACAAAGTGTGCTTTAATGATTTGTTACACTAAAACTGCTATAGTAAATTGCTATAGTGTTTTCCAAGATAAAGATAAAGACAAATGATCAAACAAAGTGTGCTATAATGATTTGCTATAGTAACCTGCTATAGTACCTATGGAAAAAGCTAAAGACAAATTGCCAAACAAATTGCTATAGAAAAATGCTACAGTAACCTTTAGACAAATCTGCTCTAGTAGCCGACGGATGATCTACAACATCTGCTACAGTACCTACGAACAAATTGCTAAGATGAATTAACGAATGAATTGCTACAGTAACCTACTATAGTAATGCAACTACAGTACCCGCAGACAAACTTTTTGAGTAGATAGATTTGTCTAATAATTACTTCAAACAAATTAATAGACAAAGTGATTGTCTCTACGACTACTATAGTAACTTGCTACAATAAAAATTTACTATTTATAAATGGTTTAGAGATTCAATGCTCTGTAAAAAGCTTTTTATTTTTAAGTAATCATCTTCCTCTCTGTCAAGAATGAGGTTGCAGAATTTTCAACAATCAAGAGCCAATCAAAAGATAATGTTTTTAATGGGAGAAATGAAGAATGGTATTCTACATTAATGCTGCCCATCTACCTCCGTTCGCTACATTCAATGAAACTTATCTTTTCCAACAGTTAGGTTTTTAAGAAGAGCTATTTAAGAAGATGTGCTGAAACATTTCAAGAGTTGAAGGAGTTGAATAAGAAAAAGGATTGAGCCAAAACCTTCCGCAAATCTTTACAATCCTAGGCTAAGAGCTTCAACCTTCAAATATCATTCAAGAGCCTTATCTTCCTATCCATTCAAGGCCTACTTCTTCGAATATATCCAAGGGAAATTTTTCATGCTACAAGGAGCTACTCATGGATCAAGTCTTCCCAGAGATTATCAAGAAGCTTGGGAGTTCTAAGTGATAAAGATTAATTAAAACAAGAGACCTACTCAAGTCCTACAAGTGTTTTCACTCCAAGTGCTGCCAAGATTAAAGAGCTTCAAGGCTACATCAATACTACCTCAAGGGAGTTCAAAATCACTGTAATGTGCTTATTATTTTATCATTTATATTTATTCTTTACCTATATATACTCATCATCCTAGACGGAGGCATATCCTTGTACACAAAATACTTGTAAATGTAGAGTTTTTGGTCATGAAATCAGAGTTATGCCCTCTAGAGCTGAAAACCAGAAGAGTGTTGTGAACATTGTTTATTCCCCTAGAGTTGGAATCCAGAAGAGTGATTGGAGCACTAGTTTACGCCCCCAAGGATAAGTCAAAGACCTATCTATTAACTATTGGTTCCCGTAGGATGGCTATACCCAAGAGAGGAGGGGTGAATTGGGTTTATAAAAAAAATTTTACTTGTCCCCTATTTAACTAATATCCCCTTTTTCATGCCTGTGTGCAATGCAATATAAGACAAATAAGAAAACTGTAAGGTGTGAGGCAAATGAAACAAACACAAACAATAAGATTTTTTATAGTGGTTTGGGCGACCTCCCAACTCTACTCTTCTAAGAGCATACTCTCTTTGTGCCTTAGGTTTTACTATCTCACTATAGTAGAAATACAATAGTGCATCCAACACTCTTTTAGATTCCAGTTCTAGGGGGCGTATATAGTGCTCCCAGTACTCTTCTAGATTTCAATTCTAGGGGGCATAAACTAGTGCTCCCAACACTCTACTAAATTCCAGGGTATTATAGAAGATGTCTTGATAAATGTAAACAAATTCATCTTTCTAGTTGATTTAATTATCATAGACATGAAAGAAGATCATGAAGTGTCATTGATTTCTGGAAGACCATTCCTAGCAACGAGAAGGGCTTTGATTGATGTGCAGTGTGGTGAGTTAACCTTGAGGATTAATGAGGATGAGGTAAGGTTTAACATTTACCATGCTTTAGATTATCCAATTGAGAAGAATACATGCAAAAGGATTGAGATTTTGGAGCATTATGAGGCTAATGATGAAAATGCTCAAGATCCTTTGGAATGGTGCAATGAAAATTCTATAAGTTAGGATATTTAAAAACTAGTAAGGTCATAAAACTTGTTGTAGCTTTGGATGCATTACCAGAAGAGAAATCCAGTGACATTATTGAAAATCTTCTAGAAAAGTCATCAATGAAAGAAGTCAAAGCTAATTTTGAACTAAAGCAGTTTCCCTGTCATCTAAGGTATGCATTTTTTGGTAATGATTCATTTTTTCTAGTGATTAATTATTCTGCTTTTGTAGATGTAGAGGAAGATAAGTTACTTTGAGTCCATGACCAAGAAGTAAAGTTTATTATTTTTAAGGTGATGAAGTTACGCAATAGGAATGATGATTACTTTGGCATTGATGAAGTGGATGAAATCGTGGAAGAGTTTTTAGAAAAGCACATAGATAATGCTAAATCAATTGAGTATGTGTATCAACTAGGTGCACAAGAAAATTTCAACAAGCCAATGCCAAGATTTAAAGAACCAGAGCACTGTAAAGCCAAAATTCACTTCAAATATAGAAGGCCATAGTTGAGTTGAGACTATAAACAAAGCGCTCTTGGGAGGCAACCAAAGCTTTCACACATTCCCTTTTTTTGGTTGTTTTCTTTATTGACAATCTAATTTTTAGTTGGTTTTTCTTGATGTAGATGATCTGTTCAGAAAATTGTGTACACCATTAAAAACTATCTTCATACATTATCAAAGGAGAAAACACCCCCACAAGGAACTTTCTTTCCCTCCTTATGTATTATTTTTAACAATGAGAACAATGTTTGCTTTAAGTTTGGGGGTTTGGGGATTTTTAGTTAGTTTTGGGCAAAATTTTTCAATTTTTTCAATTTTAGGTATATTCATTTCAATGAACTTCACTTTTTGATGTCTTAGCTAAGATATTTTGAGAGTAATTGTGATAAAATATTGAAATTGAATGGTATTCTCTTTTGATAATCATTAACCTATGCTCAGTTTTTGATTTCCACTGCACATGATTCAAAAAGAAGGAGAGTTGCTACCTTGTGATTTTGATGAATCTTATGATAAGTCTTTTTATTTCATGAATGAAGAAATTTTATTAAGCACATTTAACACCCCAGGGTGTTAAAATAACAATTTTTTTGTAAACAAATTATTTTGGATATGTAAAATAATTGAATTGAGATTTTTATGTATATGAATTAATTAAATTTGTGAAGAGAGTGTTATGAATTTTAATGTGCATAGGTGAGGGTGATTAAATATGCCAAAGTAATGATGTCTTACATAGGGAATCAAGGAGTGGCATGGTATATGCTTATGTAGGGAACTGATGTACTGAGCAAATGTGTTAAACTTACATTCTATTGAAAAATTGATTCAGGTATTAAATAGGCACACTAAGGAGAAGATGAAATGAGAGCATGAGTAAATGAGGAGATCTAAAGTTTCGAGGATGAAACTTTTTATGAGGGTAGAATGTGACATCCCAAATTTTTGAGGTAAGAAATTTTTTACAATTTATTTAATAGGGATTTTTATGCATATGAATTTAATAAATTATGAAGGAATTATTTTTGCAATGTAATACAATTATGAGAGTGATGATTACAAAACACATTGATCATATTATTTAAGGGTTTAATTATGAGACAATCAAGGAAAATAATGGTGCACGTGCATGCCTTAGTGTGTGCATCGCTGTAGCACAAAGACTTGCTAACATTATAGTGCTCCATCATCCTAGCCCTTGGAAACCCCTTCATGATCCCATTTTCCCCCCAAATCTTGCTTGGAAATTTTAGTTTTCTCTTGTAATCAACCTCACACGATTAGGAATCCTCATCACAACCTATTTGGATGTCCACAAGGGAGAGGAAAAATTTGTTTCCTCACGTGTTGCTACTAGTTATGGTGCAAGCTTCAAGATCTAGGTGGATTGCAACATTTTGGGCAAGAATAAGTCAAAGGTAAACATTTTCCCAAATCGATTTCACGATTTTCGTTTGGTAGGGCTTTAATAGGTGAAAAATGTGAGCTGTTGGAGGCAAAATTGGTTGATTATTTATGGATTTTCTTGGTAGGAATGGTTTGGAGAAAGATTACAACAAGTTGAGGATGTTATGGGTGCGATAAATTCCCATATATTGACAAAGTGGACAACAACATGTTGTGATGTGGGAGGTTGTTTGGGCATGATTTGTGAATGAGTAGTTTATGGAATGGATTTGGAGTTTAATTGGGTTTCTTATGATTTTTTTATGATGTTAATTATGTTATAAATAGATTATAACTTGTGAAAAATGCAAGAAACACAACACATGTTGCTGAAATTTTAAAATTCAATGCATGCATAAATCATGTTTGATGAAATGATTCAATGAGAAGCAATGTAGAAGTGAATGATGACTTGGGCAGTATATTTGATTGATTTAGAGTCAAATGAATTTCTTTATGAAACTATTATAATGCTAATTATGTTAGAAATATGTTGTATGTTGTTGGAAATACATGAAACGTAATGTATATTGCTGAAACTTTGAAATGCAAATGATGCATATTAGATGCTTGATGAAATGTTACAATGAGAAGTGAAATATGTATAAATTGTTACTCACAACTCTAATTAGGTGCTAAATAGACCCTAAGACAAGGTGTTTAATGCACTAAAAGAACACAAATGGAATAGTTAAAAATTGGGGAACAATAGGGGTTTGTGGAATGCTAACATGCACATGAAAACCATTTAGAAAACCATCTGAAAAATGGGCAGCAACATGGGCAGATTATGGAAGTTAAAAATTGCATTTATTTGGCTTGAATTAGTGTGTGACATATGGAAGAAAGTGGACAGGTTTATGGACTTGAAATCATGGCAAATCCCATGTGGAAATTGATGCCAAAAGACCTCAAATCGGTGGCTTGAAAGGGGAATGTAAATCTGAATTTTTGTGATCATTGTAAGCATGTTAATATAAGCTTGTTTAAAGCTTTCTTTTATATGATATTAACCACTTTGATTCAAGCTTATTGTTGGTTATAAAGTTCAGAATGCATAAATAGAGCTATGACATTGTTCAATGCAAGTGGGATTGTTCAACATTGTAACTTTTCACATGTAGGGGTTGTTTTGTGTTTACTAAGTTTTCCAACTATGAAAATGACTCAAGTGATATTTGAAGATCATTATTAAACCTTAAGAAGGGTATTCAAGTAAAGAAACCACTAGAAATGTAATTTGGGTGAAAACTCTCAAAATTGATTCATATGAACTTGTAACTTGGAAGGGGTGATAATTCTTACTAGAACAAGTGTAAGGGATACATAATTGAGTAATGAGATGAGAATAAACCTTAATGAGGTGATTAGTTGAGTTTCACATATGTTGTGAATTGAATAGATTTTTCCATTTGAAACATATGTAAATTGAATTTTTGTATATATTATATGTGGAGGACCATTTGCGCATTGATTGGAAGCTAAGTTATGAAACTTGAGGATTTATGAAATTGTTCTCCATTGAAGTAAGTAGGTTTCTTTTCTTTGCACATATATAAATATGTAGGTCGAAATAAATAGGTCACTTCTTTTACACGTGTGAATTTGTGGATTGATGAGGATAGTGCATAATTCATGATTTGCATATGGGCACTGGATTTTGAATGATATTTGCTTCATTGCATTGTGATTTTAACTTTCATATATTTACCTTGTGAATTGGATTCAGATTATAACAGAAATGCTTTTGATATTACATTGCATGGCATATTGTTATGAGTCATGTGTCATAGATGATATCTTGATGGCAGTGTGTGATGATATCTTGATGGAAGTGTATGATGATGTCTTGATGACATTGCACAATGAAGTCTTATGAGTCATAAATCTTGGCTTCATGTAGTATATAATGATGTCTTGATTACAATGTGATGTGGATATGAATTGATGGCTTATGACTCTAATGTGGTATGTGATGAAAGCTTGATGATAGTGTGAAAATGACACACCTTGCTTTAGTAGCTTATAATGACTATGCCATGCCATTGACATGCCTTAGTGGCTGTATATATGTAATATGCCTTAGTGGCTATATATGTGTGATATGCCTTAGTGGCTTATGTTATGATGTGCCTTAGGGGCTTGTGATATTTTTATATTAGATGACATGGCATATGATATTTGAGTAGTGACAAGTTATAACTTGTGAGTAAGATACACTTAATCTCCTCATTAGATGTGAGTGGTGAACCTGTTGTGATCCCTATGGAGCAATGAGGGTAGGGTGCCATGAATGATAGTGGGAGTGCTATGGTGGACCTAACAGGCTTCTAATCGGGGATATAAGGAGGAACCTTTTGCTCACCGAAGAGGGGAGAAAGTTGTTTCCTTGTCCCCAGTGAGTCTTGATGATGAGTATGTCCTAATAATGATGTGCTGTTGAGGAATATGTCTTGACAAGGATGTCTTGATAGTAAATTTGTATATGAGTTTGATTATGAGGATGACTTGATAATGATGATGGATTTTGAGAATGTGTCTAATTTTGGTAAATTATGTTTGAGTAATGAGTACATGAGCATTATAGGCATGAGGATGATGAGCTCATAATCCACCATATTTTAATACCTATATTCACATGTTTTGGATCTTAATTTGATATTATTTTACTAGATTATAATCATATTTGATTAAATATTGTACTTAATTATTTTGTGTTGTAGCTATCAAAACATGTGAAAAGGAGATGAAATGAAAAAGGCATCACTTTAAGGCCATTTTTGATACATATGAAGATGGATTCAGGAAAAGTGGTCAACATAGAAGTTTCCTCCCTTTAAATTGCCTATGCAAAGAGTCAATAATCATAAGATTTAGAGATAAAACATGGAATTTATTGCCCAAAACCTATAACTATATCAGACTTCAGATCTGTTGGATATGACAAAGTATCACTTGTATATGATTTTTGGCTTATATGGAGGATTATTTGGAGAAAGTCTTCAACATAAAAGTTGTAGCCCTTGGAATCATCTTTATAATGCATTCATAATCATATGATTCCAATATTATAAATAAAGATATATGCAAAATAGTGTACACTACTTCTGTATCTAGCAGACAACAATTTGGGTGCCGCGACCCAAAAACTAGGGTAGGGGTGCTAGCAGTAGTGTGGGATTTTAGCTGATTTTTTGGCTTGGTTTTTTAGGCAACTCTGAGAGGCTTTTTAAGGGATCTTTTAGGAGTTTTTTAGGCATTTTGGCTAGGGTTTTTAGGTTCTTTTGGAGGGATTTTGGAAGCCTTTTGAAGGGAGAAGATCAAATGGAAGATGAAGGAGCAAAAGATGGCATTTAAGGAGTGGAAGATAAGTAGAAAAGGGGAAGACTTTGGTTTTCTTTAATTTCACTTTCTTCTTTTTTCCTTGTAATTATGAATTTGTCTTGGGGATTTCAACTAAGATGATGTTAAAGCATTCTTTGGTTGATTCATTCAATATCATGTCTAGCTAATTTCCATCCTTCTAGAGGGGAGATGAAATTTATGTGAATTTCATGAATTAATCAATTGTTTTACTTGGTTGACATTTGCAATTTGGTTTTTTTGCGATGTTTGGTGTTTAATGCTTTTAATTGACTGGCCATCTATTGATAGATCACATATTTAGGGTTTGACACTCAGGAGAGATCACCCCAAATAGGATCTAGGCATTATAACATAAAATTGGCGATAACTCAAGAGTGCTTCTATGTTTTATGAAATCATTACAGAGAACCATAAATCTTAATGCATTCCTATTAGTCTAAATTTTATAGGGATATCAAAATTAGGATATTGAGAATAAATACTTGACCTGGCACTTGGAAGAGGGTGTTAAGTGAATTGGGATTCTTGATTTATAAGCCAATGTAATCGTCAATCAGTAATGAATTGAAAACATCATCAACGAAGCATAAATGAAACCAACCTTCTAAAGTCTTCATACGCTGATTTATTCTTATCAAAGATTATTCATTTGATTTATTATTCAATCCTTTAATTCTCGGTTATTTAGATAAATTTAGGATTATTCATGACGATAGCTAGTGATTAGTTAAAATACACAATCCCTATAGATACGACAACCCTTCCCACTGTTATAATACAAAAATTGACGCCATGCATTTGTGGTTAATTTACAATAAACAAGTTTTTGGTGCAATTGCTAGGGATTAGTATTATTTTAATTTGTCATTAATATTTCTACAAGATAATTCTATTTTAATTTGGATTTGTATTCTTTTATTCTACTCTAAATTTTATGTTCTCTTATCTTTATTTGATTCAATTTCTTCCTTGATAGTGCATGCAAGATCCTAGAGAGCTTGATTTGACTCTTTGATCTAGAGATTGAAAGAACACTTTGAGAAATCAGAAGAGTAAAGTGAGCTAAATCCAGCAAGATGGAACACCAAAATCAGCAAAGAGTAATCAAGGACTACAAACTGATGGTCAATGAAAATTACTCTGGCATCACTCATCCTGCAATTAATACCAACAAATTTGAGCTCAAGCCAGCATTAATAAACATGGTGTAGCAAAATTACTTTTGGTGTTCATCAAGTGAAGATCCAAATATTCACTTGGCGATGTTTAGAGAGATAAGTGATACCGTGAAGATGTATAGTATTTCAAATTAAGCCATTAGATTGAGATTGTTCCCTTTCTCTTTGAGGGATAAAGCAAGATGTTGGTTATAGAGCCTTTCATCAGGAAGCATCACCATGTGGGATGAAATGGTGGAAAAGTTCCTATGAAAATTTTTCCACTTGCAAAAACTACTCAACTTAAAACTGAAATTAGACATTTCAAACAGATGGATTTTGAGCCACTCTATGAATGTTAGGAGAGGTTTAAGAATTTGATCAGAAGGTGTCCTTGGCATGGTTTTCCTGATTGGATTCAAATCCAATTGTTCTAAAATGGGTTGAATGGTCAAACCAGGACAATTGTGGATGCTACTTATGGAGTTTCATTGATGGGAAAGACTATGGAAGATGCTTATTTGCTGCTTGAAAATATGACATCCAACACTTTCCAATGGCTGAATAAATGTAATATGGTGAGGAAAGTCACAGGTTGTTTTGAGGTGGATCAAATCACAGCCCTCACAGCACAAATGTCATCTCTTACTCACCAACTAGCTTGTAACACCCAGGGTGTTGAAAATGAGGAAAGTTTGTCAAAACATGTATTTGGGCATTGTGAAAGGATTTGAGGTATAAATATATGGGTTGTATTGGAAATTTCTTTTATAAATTAAGTGAACTTGTGAGAAAGAAATTGTGATGAGTTAATTTATTAGTTTGGTAATGATCAATTGGTATGATTTTAGCAAATGATGTAGGATTATTATGTATTTTAATGTGATATGATCATGTTAATATGTCATTATTAATCAGGGATTAAATACATGAGAGAAATCAAGGTTTAAAGTGGAGAAAAATACATAAAATAAGAGGTAGCAGGTCAATGTCACGACATTGGAGCATTGCTTCGAAAGAGTAGATAGAGTGGGCATTCAACAAGGCATCAAATTAGGATGTTGTGGCACTGGACTGGATGCCGTAAATTTGATGTCATGAGATACTTCAGCAAGGAAGTTTTTTGTTTTTTACGTACAACAATTTGGGCACTGTGGCGCTGGTGCTACAATAAGTCGATGGGCTAACTTTTTAACGCCTACCCATTCCATTTTCTTTCATATATCCTTTTTGTTTCTTCTTCCTAATACCCTAGCCTGGCCCTAACCCTGTTCATGCCTAAATCTTGTGATTGTTAACTAGAAAACAAGAGGGTTTAGATGGATAATCACTCAAGCATGCGTCTATGCCTAAATTTTTAGAGTTTGGGTGATGGAAACTGAAAGAAAATCCAACTTCTTGCAAATAGAAGAAGCTAAGTGGAACTTCAAGCTTGGATTCTCGTTCATCGAAGAGAGTTGCATCTGGAATTCATGGTAAGTCATTTTCCCGAACTAAAATTGTGATTTTTGGTTAGCTAGGGTTTTGTATAATTTGTGAGCAGTGGTTTTAGGGGAAATGGAAGACATTAATGTGAGAATCATGTGGAAAATGATTGATTCATGAAGTGTAGTGTTTTAAAACTTAATTGGGCATAAGAAATGATATTTTATGCTAAGCCAGGGTTTCATGTTGCCTATAAATAGTAAAAATTTGGAGAAACTTCATGGATACTTTGTAGTTACCAAGAGGAAAATGATTAATTCATGGATTATAGTAATTTAGAACTTATTTAAGAGTGAAAACCTGATTGTGAGCCATGGCTTCAGTAAGAGCTAAAATAGGCTCTTATGTATAAAGTGGCTAAGCAGTTAATTGAACAAGTAAATCACTTAATTAGTTTATTCTCATGGTTAATTATACATTAATGGTGTTATATGTGGTGTAAGAGGGTGGAAATGAAATTCTCTTGGTATGTTGTATATAATTATCATAATTTAATTTATGTATATAGAATATGTTCGACGAAATATGCCATTGAGCAGTAAAGCAGTAAAGTATGTGAAAAGGGTTTGTTTCTGACCCTAAGACCCTAATGAAATGGAATGGAAGGGGGATTAGTTTATTTGGAATGTAATTATGGTTAAGTTGTTTAAATATGATTTGTATAATATTACAATGCAAATAATCTACTCGATTATTATGGAAATGCTAGATCAGTTATGCCTAGTAAATGTATGATGAAAAGTCAATTAGAAATATATAAATTGAATTGTTGTATATATTATATGTGCAGGATTATCTGAGTAAGGATGGAAAGCTAAATCATGGAATGTGAGAAGTTATGGAACTTAAAGAATCGTGCAGGTAAGTAGGCTTCCTCTTTTGGTTTAATGTATGATTGAATAGGGATATGGAATATCCCATTTGGTTATATCTGAGCATGTATGCTTAGATGCAGATAGTGTAGATCCTGTACTTAAAGAAATGTTATTATGTTTTGTGACTACATGAATGTTGGGGATAGAGAATATCCTAAGTTTTCATGCATAATGGTCCCTATCCTTATGTATGGATGTCTAGGTGTAAGGGATAAAGATTATCCCATGTTGATATTAGATATTATGCCATATTAATGTAGTAGGGATAGTAAATATCCCAAGTGTTCTTATTATTATAATGAGATGGATATGTAAATTGTTGATTGATGGGGATAAGGATTATCCCATAATTCTTCTCTTATGGTATATGGGTGTTGGGCCATGGAAAATCAAAGGTGGCTATCTGGTCGGAGTTGATCAGCTGCCCGACCAACTGACGACGCCGGCAGATCTAGCAACGGCGGCAGCAACGTGGAATGGACCAGCACCGGCAGATCTAGCAATGGCGACGGCGATGTGGAACGGACCAGCTGACGACACCTGCAGATCGAGCAATGGTGGCAGTAACACTGTGCAGCCCACCAGCAGACGGACAGAGCAAATCACGGACATAGCCATGTCGCTGTTCGGTGGAGACGACGACGTCGCCGCTGGGCATGAAGGTCAGTGACGAACAGGGTCGGACGGTGTTGCCGGCGGAGGGGACAATGTCGGCGACGATCGACGTGGATGAAAGCAGGTAGTGCGACACCCCCTGTTTTGTGGCAGCCACAAACAGGGCGTCCAATGGAAACGCCGGCAGCAATGTCAGCGCCGGATAGCGTTGCCGGCGACAGCATTGGCAGTGACACATCTCTCGAACGGCGATGGCGTAGCAGTAGACCGGCAACAGCGACGTCCCGCCGTTGGCAGCGATGCAAGCAATGGACGTCGATGGGCGTCGCGTGTTCTTCCGGCTAGCAGCGATGGTCGTGCGACGTAGGAGGGGACCCTAAAAGCAACAGCGCGATGCAAAAAGCTCGATGAACGGAGCCGATCAGACATTCAGCCGCCGGTCGGCGAGACCGAACGCCCATTTTGCGACTAGCGTAGGAAACCTGTCCGGCGTCGACACCCCCCCCCCCCCTCCGACCTCCAAATCAGAGATTCGGTGTGGTAAAATTGAGTCTAGCTGTTCGGCTGGGTACGATCGGCCGTCCGATCAGCAGAAACCATGGGCGGAGGTTTGCAGCGACGACAGCAACATTACGTAGTTGAATACTTGCAGCAGACGGCTGCCCTGTTCTATGGCAGCCACGAATAGGGCATCCGACGGTGAACTCGACGATGGCCTAAGGTAGGCAACATAGTCCGGCCCCCTCTGACCACGATGACGACAACGAACAAATGGGTTCCCAATCAGCAGCGGACGGACGACGCTGAGGAGGAAAGCCAAAACACTGTTTTGATTCTATGCATCCCGATGCCAGCAAGGGTGGACCACACGAAGCCTAACTAACGAAACGGCCAAAAATGATGTCGGTGCAGGGAGCAACAGCGCCTCGCTGTTATTGGCAGCGGCAGCTCATGACGATGGTGCACGGCCACACAGTGGCCACGACAGGTAGCTGATCCATCACGCAGCGAACGGAACCGTGAGCAGGTGCTCACAACCGGAGACAATGTATCGGCAGCAAGGCCACTCCGGCGTAGCGCACAGGTCAGATGAGCGGAATGGAGGCGCCAACCAAGAGCGTCAGCATAGCACAAAGCTGCTGTTGTTGCCGACGTGCCGCGGATGTGGGCACCACTTCACGCCCGACCAACGCCAGAGTGAGCCAACAGAGAGCGCCAGCACGGCACGCAGCTACTGCCATTGTCGATGTGTCGTGGACGCGGGCACCACTTCATGCATGACCATCGCCAGCGTGCCGAGGGGCCAAACCGCATGGCTGATGTAGTGAGCGCGCCAACAGACCAAGAAGTGGCGGATGGGGCCTCACCCAGCGACCCACGCAGCTGCGTAAGTGACGCGCCGTGGAGCTAGTGACGCGTCGCGTGACGTGGCCCTCACCTGCGCGATGAGCATGCAAATGAAAAAATCGGGCGGCGCACATGCGAAGAAAAAGAAAATTAATTGGCAAATAATTAATTTATTGCAAATAATCCATATAAAGTTAATTGCATGGTACCTATGATAGGCATGCACGCGATTAACCCTATTTTGTGGCAATCTATTTTGCTAAGGTAATTTAAATGTTTGATTAATTTAGAGAGATATTTTGATATGGGAGGAAAAGCCATCCTACAAGAATTCCCGAAATGCCCCCACTGGTGAAGCTGGGCATATTTTACAAGAAAATTCCCAAAATGCCCCCATGGTGGAGCTGGAATCCCCAAAATACCCCCACTGGTGAAGCTGGGCATATTTTATAAGGAAATTTCCAGAATGCCCCCATGGTGGAGCTGGAATTCCCGAAATGCCCCCACTAGTGAAGTGGTATTAAATTATAGATTATTATTAAAAATTTATGATTCTGAATTTTATACAGTGAGTAAAATTAATATTTTAATTTGGAGTAGGAAAATTTGCAAAATTCAAGATAAAATGGTACATGTTGAATTTAATATGCACATGTGAAAATAATGTTATGATTAAATTGTAATTAGTAAACCCAAATGTTGGGTATTTAATGATTAATTAATGACAAATTTATGATTTTAATGCATGAGCAAATGCATGAGAAGTTTAGAAAAGTTTTTGACATGATGCATAATTTAAGATGAAAATTAATGTGTATATGTTTTAATAATTACATGATGTCATTTTAATTATGCAAGGAAATTATTACATTTTGTGGGTAAATTTATGTTATAAAATTATATGAATATTAGTATAAAGGAATGAAATTAATAAAGGAAAGATTGAGAAAAACTTAATACTGTATAAGTCTATTTTAAGAAAATGTTAAATTTGGAAAATGAGTCATTTGTGTTTAATTTTTTTGACATATATAATGGATGAATTAGAACAAGTGTTCAACATAAAATTGTATATCTTGAAATTATCTTTCCTAATATTCAAGAATCACTTAAGTTTGATTTTGGACAAAGAAATTATGATCACAACAGCGAGTCTGTTCTAAACTGCTAAAAAGTGTCGCTGTGAATTATTGTGCCACTTTAATTAATTATTTTGACATATTTGTGGGATGATTTAGAAAATGTTGTTAACATGAAAGTTGTAGTTCTTGAAGTTATATTTTCAATTTATCAAAAATTATTTCATTTGGATATTATATGAAAAAGATATGCTCTAATTACTGAGGCTGTATCTGGTAAAAAATTAAGGACGGGATTAAATAAAATTGTGCTTCCATAGTGTGGCATATCCTTGTGGAGCACCAAGTCTAAATCTAAATGACCCTAAGCAAGAGACATCCACACCCCATTTTCTTCCTCTCTTTTTATGCCCAACTAGGGAGAATGAGTGAGCCATTTCTCCCATGCCCCATCTTCCATCAAATCCCAATGAAATTGCTTGGGAAAAATTCCCATGCAAAGGAGAGATCATTTTCACCCCATTTTTATCCTTTGGGATGTTATTACGCAACAAGAAGTTGTTGAGATGTGAGAGGCCTTGCTAATTTGAGAGGAGAATTGAAGGAAGAGCTTGATTTCATCAAAAGAGTGAAGGTAAACTCATTTCCCCAACTCAATTTTTGGAATATGCACGATTAGGTCATTTTATTGATCATTTGGGGTGATTAGGGATGATAGTTTTTGACTATTTGATGCTAAATTATGATGATTTGTAGCTTAATATTGATAAGATTGAACATATGCATGCTATATGTTTGTTTAATTGTCAAAAAGAGAAGTTGCAACATAAAGCCTTAAAACACCAACTATTTAGACATAATTAAGGTTTAATAATATGTTTAGAGGTGATTAATCATTAAATAATGTTAACTTTTATGATAAAGAATAGTTTTGTGAAGATAGAAATTTTTAATTTCATGCATGTATGCTCAAGATGTTTGTTGAGATGCAAGATGTATGTTGAAATGCAAGAATGGACTGTTTGCGGCATGAACTTAATTACATAATTTATTTGGGCATGAATCCTTGTTAATTAGTGATCAAATGGTGTTCTAACAATGCTAATTAGGTTAGAGATTAGTTAGAATGGATGATAACTAAGCTTCAAGTTATGTCTACAACTTGTTTGTGGAAACGTTTAAATGAGGGTTGTTTCATAATGCAATGATGCAAGGTAATTTTTGTGGCCAAATTAGCATGATGATGATGTAGTTATGGTGATGATTATGTTAGGAATTAAATGTATAATAAAGAAAATGAATTTCATATGTGCTATGTTACTAAGCTACATAATTTAGAAATGAATGTTTTGTGTCTGACAAAATGTCTAGATAAATGGGTTATTTGAAGGTGGGATGGAATTACATGATTTATGTTATTAAATTAATCATTAACTATGTTGATTAGGATGGGGCTGAAGTGTTAATTTTATGGGAAAACAGATTGTGAGTAGATGTAAATGCACAATAAAATATTTTCATGGAAAAATTATACGTAAATTGAATTGCTATGTATGTAGGACCCATGGGGCAAGGATGTTGAACTTAAACAATTGAATTGAAGGCTAAGATTGAAGGCTTATGAAAGTGTTCTACTTTAAGATAAGTAGGTGTGATTATTTTAAATCTGTGAATGTTTAAAATGGATGGGGATAGTGTCTATCCCATACTTTTGCAAATTAGCATGGATGAAATGATTGTTAGGGATAGTGGATATCCTAATGAATTGTTGTTTATTATGTATTTATGTATATTTGTTAAATATTGAGATGTATTCTCATGATTCTTCTATGTGGACTAAGATGGATTCCATATTTATGCATGTAAACATGTATGAGTGAATGGAGATAATGACTATCCCATGATCGTTGTGTTTATAAAGTATGCATATAAGTGTAGAATGTTTGGTATGGTGAATATCGCAGGAATTGTTATATGGTATTGTGAATGCCTATGTGAATTGGGAGTAGTGAAGATACCAAGATGTATGAATTGGATGTGTTATGATGTGATGTAATTATCTATTGAATTGCTATGCAATGCAGTATTTCTTGGATTATATAGTATTCTTGTAATATCTGGATTATGACTTGATATGTTAAACTATGAGTTGCCCTTGATGTATTTATGCCTAGATGGCATAAAACAAAAATTTGAGATTATATTCGTGCTAAATATTCTTTTGGGATGCCTGATGGATCCCTCTTATTGTTTATGCTTTGTTATACACCTACTAACTGAGTTTGTCCAGACTTACCCCTTTATTTTAGATTTTTAATTGACAGGTGAAGAACGATGCTTGAGAGATAGATTCGAAGATAATAATTGTATTAATATGATGTATTGAAAAGGAAATTTTTAATTGTATGTATATCTTTCAAGTAATGTATAATAGATGTATTAGCATGTTATAGTAATTAATGTATATAATGTTGTGAATGAATGTAATAACAAGCTAGATATGCTCATTGCCATCATGGTGTGGCTATAGTTTTGGGTAGCTATGGGTGTATGGGTGAGGTTTAATAATTTCATATGTATTGTATAGATAAGCAAAATTGTATTATTATGTAATGCATGATTGTACAGGAGAAATGCCTTATATTTTAGAGAAGACTTTGCTGAATTTTTGGTAAGATTCTTCTCTAGAGTATAAGATGGTAACATCTCGCATTATCCCTGGGATGGTGTGGTTAAAACGCCTAGGGTGGGAGTGCGGGGCATTACACACATCTTCTCAATAACATTTCTTCAAACACAAAATAGGCAACTTTCAATTTTCATAGTTGCAACTAATACCTAGTTAAGTTTTCTTTCCAAAACTACTTTACATAGATAATTTAACTAAATTGTATCAAAATTTACATTCAAAGTACTCATTTCGCTACTTAATTCATGCTTTTCTCCATTTCCAATCTACTAAATCCCCTAATCAACTCCATAATCTAGAATTAAATAAATTTATCTAATTAAAATGGATGATTAGTAATAGAAATCACTTACCACTCAATTTCCCTCAATTGAAATTCCTGAATCCACGTTGTAGAGCAAAATCCCAATTTTCCCTTCAATTTTACAATCCCAATCCGCTAAGATCAATGTTCTCTCGATGCTGGAGTGTTACTAGATCAATTATCATCGATTTATGAGTAATTTGGCATCAAATTCTATAAGTTCTAAGAATTTCTAAAGTTAGGAAATGGTGGGAGAGGAAGCTAAAGGTTAGAATGGGGTTTTGGCATGAGGATGGAGCACCTTAATTGGGCTCCCATGGTGCATGCCTCTAAGTGCACTTGCAGCCCACTTGGGATGTTTTATGCCATATTCTATCATTGTATTTTCCTTCAAGTAAATTATAATGCTTAGCTCATTAGCCATTGTCATTTTTATTTGCCAATTATCATACATCTACTATGAAATTCCAGCTATAATACAAGTTTGCATGCTACCAAATTTTCAAGCTTCACATTCTACCTTCGTTATAAAAAGTTTCGACCTCAAAACTTAAACAAGCAAGTAAGGATATATGGATACCAAATCCACTCTTCTAGTTCGCAAGTCACTTCTTTTTCTAAGTGGTGATCCCATTGTACTTTCGATATACCTATAGTCTTATTTCTCAACTATTTTTCCTTGTTATCCAATATTCGAATTGGCTACTCAACATATTGAAAATTTTCTTTATTTTAGATTTCTTTGGGTGTCAGTATGTTGGAAGAATCAGGTTCACATCTCCTTAGAGATAACACATGGATACATTTTGAATTCCACTCAATAATGGAGGCAAGGTAATGCGATATGCCACTTTACCAATTCGCTCTAAAATCTCATAAGGGTCGATATATCTTAGACTTAGTTTGCCTTTTGTGTGGAACCGCATTATCCCTTTCATTGAAGAGATTTTTAGAAAGACTTCATCTCCCACCTGAAATTCCAAGTCACGTCATCTGCAAAACTTTTCTGACACAACTGAGCAATACGAATATTGTCCTGAATTTGAGCAACGTTTTTAGTTGTTTCCACAATCATCTATGGTCCTATTATAGTGGTCTTGGCAACTTTAGTCGAATCTAGTGGCGATCTGCATTTACACCCATATAATGCCTAAAAAGGAGCCATTTGGTTGCTAGAATGATAACTATTATTATAGGCAAATTCAATCAATGATAAGTACTGACTCTAAACTTTACCCCATTTCAAAATGCAAGGATTGCATACAAGTTCCTTAATCTTCTTTTGTTCTAGATAAACTTTATACTAGAGATAAATGCTTGATTAATTTGAATCTAGTTTTAGCTCTTCATTTGTCTAAGTTCATCTCAGTTTCATCTCTGTTTCAACAATATGAATTCATCTTTATAGATGTTGTGTATAGACCATTTATCTAGCTTATCTATTGAACAATTTGTCTAAATCTGTCTGAGGCAGATGCTATCTGATACTACCTTTATATGTAAGAGATTTTATTCGATTACTCATTAAGTCTTGAATATCATAGCTACAGATATACTTTGTGGCTTCTTTTCAAAGTTTCTGTGTCATTTTTTTTGAGCATTCTTGTCTTCTTTTGATCAGTGGATTTTGCTTGCCGATGAATCTTCTGTATACACTGTTGATGAGAATACAAAATATCATATTTTATTTCCTTAATACTTAATCTTTTATAGTTATTTGACTCCTATTGCACTCATTATTCTTATATTTTGATTTAGGAGACATTGAAATTGGTAAGTGCAAAACGAAGTCAATTGAAGGATTTTGGACAATTTCAGCATCACTTTGTATTTTGGGCATAACACTCTCATTTGACCTCTAATTGAGATGACTAAATATGTTCTGGAAACACAAGAATTATACAACTTTCATGTTTGGAGTTTTCAGAGATAAGGAATACATCGAGGGCAAAAATAGGAAGAATGTTAAAGTCAGGATGAAGTGCAGAGGAGAAGCAACAAGGAGCAAAGCACTGGAGGTAGCAAAATGGCGCTGCCACCACCGGTGCCAACCCACTCCACACCAACACCACAACGAGCAGCAAGGTGGCATAGGCGGTGCCAATACGATGCAGGCGGTGCCCAACTCCATTCCTACTTTTTAGATTCTGTGGATTTTGCATATTTTGTGTATTGTTGACTCTTTATAAATAATAGTTTCCTAGGGCTTTTGGGTTGTTCTTTTGCTAGGGTTTTGAGGAGAACTTCGTGGCAGCTTTCGACAGAGAAATTTCTCTCTTCTCTTTATTATTTTATTTTCTTTGTGATTTCATGGCCCTGCATGGCTAACCTTTTATTCATGGTTTAAGGAGAGATAAGCCTCAAAATCAATATACTATGAGATCTAATTTGATTTAATTATCCAATTTATACTTTGAGTATTGAATGTTCTTCTTTGTTCATAATTATGATTGTTATGCTTAATTGCTAGGAGATCTAGTAGTTTATTATTCATTGCAATCTATTGCTAGATTAGATATCAAATCTATAATTGTTTGATCCCTCTAATCTGTGAAGCAACTAGGGTTTAATAATTAGCTGCTATTATAGTTGTTAGGATGAATACTTGACTAAATTAAATGCAACCACTAGTGCTTGTGTTGTTTAGCTTTACCAATCTCTACAAATCTTAAGGCTGCTATTAGATTAAACCTTTAGCGCTGGTATGGGGTTGTTTAGTGTTTAGGATTAATTAGAATGTTATTTTCTAATTAACTATATTGAAGGATAGATAGGAAAAATAATTCTAATGGTGAATACTTAAAATATGAATTGATTTATAATTGTATCAATGGTTTTATTACTTATCTTAGAGCACACCACACAGAAGCACAAAAAGAGAGAAATGGTTCAATAAGAGTTAAGCAAAGAATTTTATAAATCCAATTCACCCCTCCCCTCTTGGGTTAAGCTATACTATAGGACTCTACAAGTAGCATCAGAGTGGGCTAGATAAACAATTCTAGTGATCCATTTGGCTTAACAAAAAATGTCATCCTCTATGCTCTCCAATGGATACTCCACCTCCCAACTTCCATGTTGTGATAAATTCAGTTATATACATAATGGAAGAGGAGTTTAGAAATACATCTTATGGCCAATGATCTTTAGTTCTGAAAATCATTTCTATTGGAAAAAGTGAGGATGAAGAGAGAGAGAGAGAGAGAGAGCACAGGAATACAAGTCAATGCTAAGAATGTCTAACTACATGCTCTATGCCCCACTAGTTTGTAAACACATCTTGGGTTGTAAAAATAGAAAAGGATATCTTGGACAAGTTCAAGATGATTTCTAAGGGGAAAATGTTTTTACAAAATTGTTTGCACTCACATGATACTAATAGTAATTCTAAGATTAATTTGAGTGCAGGAAATCAAGGAAAAAGGAGGAACAAACTCCTAAAGAAGAAATTCAATCTATGATAGTAGAATAATTAATAATTTAAGATACAACATAGATTGATGGGGAGCAATCTCAAGAGAAGATTGAAACTTGTCTCTCATTTTGTAGAGATGTGAGAAAACTAACCTAGTTCTTAATTAGGAAAAGTGTCACTTTATAGTTAGGGAAGGCATTGTGCTTGGCCACAAGATTTTAGCTCGTGGTATGGAAGTGGATAGAGCAAAGATTGTAGCCATTGATCAACTCCCACCCCCATCTAATATAGAGGGAATTTGTAGTTTCTTGGGCCATGCAAGATTCTACAGGAGATTTATTAAAGATTTCTCAAAAATCTCTAAAACTTTATGCAATCTCCTTAAAAAAGTTATTTCTTTTAATTTTGATGAATTGTGCTTGCAGGCATTCAATACGCTGAAGGAGAGGTTGATCTCTGCTTCGATTTTAGTGATACCTGATTGGAATTGACCTTTCAAAATCATATGTGATGCAAGTGATATGGCAGTGGGAGCAGTTCTGGGTCAAAAGCATGATAAGATCATTAGAGCTATATATTATTCAAGCCGCACATTGAATGAAGCACAAAAAAATTATACCACAACAGAAAAGGAATTATTAGCAGTGGTTTTGCATGAGAAAAATTTTGATCATATATTATCGGCTCAAAGTTCATTATGCATACAAATCATGTAGCTTTACGACACCTGTTTATGAAGAAGGATGCAAAACCTAGATTGATTTGTTGGGTATTGTTGTTGCAAGAATTTCATTTGGAAATTCAAGACAAGAGAGGAAGTGAAAATGTAGTAGTTGGCCACTTGTCTAGATTGGAACACCCAGATGATGAAAGTGCAATTCAAGAGAAGTTTCCGGATGAACAACTTTTCACATTGAGTCGGAAGTTTTCATGGTATGTAGATTTTGTGAATTTCATAGCATATAGAACCTACCCTCCAGACATCGAAGGGTAGCAAAATAAGAAATTCTTGCATGATGTCAAAGCATATATGTGGGATGATCTATATCTATTCAATAGGTGTGTAGATCAAATCATCTGAAGATACATTCCAGAAGAAGAAGTTCATGACATTTTGCAGTAATGTCACTCATCATCGCATGGAGGTCATCATGGTGTTGACAAAATAGCTGCAAAAGTTCTACAATCTAGATTTTATTGGCCATCACTCTTCAAGGACAACTATAAGTTTGTGAAAACTTGTGATCGTTGTCAGCGAACAGGCACAATTTCAAGAAGACATGAGCTACCACTAACAAACATCTTGGAAGTAGAAATTTTTGATGTTTGGGGAATAGACTTCATGGGACCATTCCCAATCTCTTGTGGTTATTCATACATTTTACTAGTTATTGATTATGTCTCAAAGTGTGTAGAAGTAGTAGCCATAGTGACAAATGATGTGAAGGTAGTGTTGAAGTTTTTGTAGAAGAATATCTTCATAAGATTCGGAACTCCACGAGCAATTATTAGAGATGAGGGTTCACACATTTGTAATAAAATTTTCAGCAATTTATTATCAAAGTATGGTGTGAGGCACAAGGTAGCGCTTTCTTACCATCCACAAGCAAATGGACAAGCTGATGTGTCCAACTGGGAGATAAATAGATATTGGAAAAGACTATCAGATGGACTCATAAGGACCGGTTAAGGAGATTGGAAGATGCACTCTGGGCATACCGGAAAACATATAAAATGCCAATTGGCATGTCATGATATTGATTGGTTTCTGGAAAAGCAAGCCACCTTCTAGTAGAATTGGAGCACAAAGCGTACTAGGCAGTGTAGAAGTTTAATCTAACTTTGGAAGCTTCAAGTCATAAGCAAATGCATCAATTGAATGAGTTAGAGGAATTCTATCAACAAGCTTATGAAAATTCAAAAATATATAAGGAAAGGATGAAGAGATGGCATGAGAAGCTCCTTCTCAACCGTGAATTCCAACTAGGGCAATAGGTGTTACTTTTTAATTCATGACTAAAACTATTCCCCGAACAGTTGAAATCAAGGTGGTCAGGACCATTTGTCATCAACAAAGTTTCTCCTCATGGAGCAGTGGAATTGAGGACACAAGACAACAGAACTTTTCAAGTCCATTTCCAATGCATAAAGCATTACTTTGGACACAAAGGCAGAAGTGGAGAGGTGACCCACTTGAAGGATGGAGAGTGAAGTGAAAAGGAGTTGGGCTGAGGACTTTAAACTAAGGGCTTCTTAGGAGGCAACCCAAACTTTTGATCTTTCTTTTGATTTAAATTTTTAGGAGTAGAATAATTGGCTTCAGTCATAAGCATGTCAATAGCTAAGAATAATTATTTTAGTTCTACTTAGTTCAATTCAAATAATAGATTCTTCACTTTATATGGTTTTGTATATTTGACTCCAATAACAACCTATCATTTTATGAATTATAGGTAAAGTTCATGTTGAAAAGAGATGGGGAGCAAGACAAGTGAGAGAATTCAAGACAAAATTAACAATGGAGCAACATATGGAAAAAGGTAGCAGGGAACAACACAGAAGCAGAAGGTGGCACCGCCAGCATCGGACAAGCATATAGAAAAAAAAAATACAGGAATGGGTAGCAAGGTGGTGCCGCCAGCACCCACCCAGCATCATAGGCGCCACCCCACTTATAACCCACGTGCACGACTCCACTCTCCCCACTCGTTCCTTTCTCTCAAACCCCAAAACCCTTGTTCCCTCTTGCTTCTCAAAATTTCCTCCTTTCCCCATCAATTTCCCCCATTTCATCACTCCTTTTCTACACATATCATCTAACAATCCCTTCCTCTCCCATCTCTATCAATCTCGAAGCTCTAAACTCTCTACTCTTCTTCTTCTCCAAGTGACCTTTCAAGGTTGGGTTTCATGAGCACATGGAGGATTGAAGAACAAGGTGAAATCCTTTCTTTTTCATTTGATTATTTTCTACCTAAGTTGTTGATGTGATTTCCAAAGAGTGGAGAATTTTTTTGTGTTGGGAAAGTTGGGTTTTCAAGGCTCCTTGGAAATGTTTGATGAGATGCTTGAGAAAAGTGCTTGTTGATTTTCATGGGAAATTTAGTGCTATGATATGCATAATTGACTAAGCTTAGATTGGAATGAAGATTGTGGGATTATGGAGTGGATTTGCCCATGTTTTGAAGAAGTTGGAGCACGTGTTAGGAATTGCATTGTGACCCAGTGCGCTTGGGTTTGAACTTCTGCATTGTGCTTCTGGGGTTAAATCCAATTCAGTTTTGGGTGCTCACTGAAGTGTTAGGCTTTGTCTTTGTTGAGTATTCATGTTTTATACTTCATGATTTGTGTATGGGATTGGTAACAATGGTGAAGAATACCTTGAGAGTGTGTTGAACTAAGTGCTCACTAGGTGTTTGTGAAAATGCCTAAGTAGAACTTTTATTGAGAAAAAGGTTGATTGAGTCTGTGTATGCTTGTTTAAGATTAGAAGTGAGGTGCATTGGTGTGATTTGGAATAAGTGTATTTGTGATTAATTGTCATAGTGTTCATCCATTCTTATTTGCATCAAGTGTGTTTATCAGCATGCCTCCTAGAAAGTCCACCATTTCTGGACTGTCCAAGAGATGAAAAGCAAATTATGACCTTACCTTCTTTAATGAATGGGCAGAAGAGATATACAATTCATAAATTATGTATAGAGAAGGAATCAGAGAGAGAGGGATAGATACAACATACACTAATATTAAAAACATCATCCAACAAAGGCATTGGTAGAAGTTTGGGGCTCAACCTGAGCCTATTGTGGTTGCACTTGTAAGAGAATTCTATGCTAAAGCCAGAGCACAATATGAGGTAGATCCAACAAATCAAAGAGTTCTTGTAAGGGGTAAATTGGTTCCCTATAATAGATCTTCCATTAATCACTACTTTGAATTGGCTGACATTGATGATGATGCCTACACTTCATGGTTAGAACAAGGTCCTGATTACAATGTAGTCATTACTATCTTGAATAAGCCATGTAGTCAATGGAAGAAGAAAAATGATAGGGTTATTAGTTTTCCAAGAGGATGGTTGGAAGCATTTTCAAGGCATGGCATTATTTCATATCAGCAAGGTTGTTACCTTCAAACCATGTCTCCAATGTAATAAAGGAGAGAGCTCAACTCAATTATACCATTCAGATTGGATTGTCAATTGATATAAGGAAGGTCATTGAGTGCTTTATTATCTCTTTCTACACCAAAAGGTTGTTAAGCAGCCTAGGCCATCCGTCTCTCATCTACCAACTATGTCTTACGACAGGTGTCTCTAGCAAACCTAACGAAGAACTCCAAATACCATTACCTGTAATAGATAATGCTATCATGGAGACATTGGAAAAGACCAATGCCATGGGTTATAGAACTGGCACATCTTCTGCTACCCCGAGCGCTTCTCAAATAAGGCAAAATCAAATCTTCCCATTTTGGACCTCACTCTTGCAGATCTTCAGGATCAGATTATGGGGCTATGGAATTCTCAGGAGTGATTTCAGAAATGGACTATGCAGCAACTCAATTATTTGGTGGATCACAGCATTGCAATGAATGAGATGTTCAAGAACTCAAGTTTCTTTCAGGGTTATTCTAATGAGTAAGCTAACACACTTCAGGGAAGTCTTCATTTTTCATGGCTTTATTTTAACATTGAGGACAATGTTTGCTTTAAGTTTGGGGGAGCAATTTTCCATTTTCTTTTGTTTAGATTGTGTTTAGAATGCTTAGTTAGTTTGCAATTTACACTCATGTGTCTTTCATGGAATGTGCATCCAAGAGAAATTGTATGTCAACATGTTGAAAATGAATAAGATGACTCTCTCTCTAATTAATCACTAACATAGGCTAAGTTTTTTATTTCCATTGTATATGATTTGGAAAGAAGGATTTACATTCCATGTGATTCGATGAGTCTTGTAAAAGGTCCTTCCTTTTCATGACTGATGAAAATTTTTCAAGCACATTATGTTATAATCATGCAAAGTGTATGGAATTCGACTAACAATATTGTGAATTCATTGACACAAGTATGTTAGAACTTTTTTGGTTATCCCTCAAGGTGAAATCCTAAACAACATGCTTATATGGAACTGATTTAGGCATTCTTTGATCAGTTTGAGCCTTTCAAGCCAACCTAGTACATTCAATGTCACTAGTGTCCCCATTGAGCCTTATGAGAGAATGGCATATGCAAAGCATGTGAATAACCACCATTCAAATTTTCTTCTTGTAAGCTTATTATATAAGCCTATTTAGCGTGGAAAACCTTGTGTTACCTATTCAAAGATATATGTCATGTGCATGGTTGTTTTATAGGTATGAGCGAAGCAAAAGAAGATGAACTTGGGGTGTTAAATTGAGTATGCTATAAAAAGAAAAAAAGGGGGGGATAAAAAAAAAGTCAAATAAGGAAAGAGGTTTAAATTGGGGGGATCACATTCCATGAACTCAAATAAAAAAAACAAGTTTGGGGGTGTGATAGTAATACAGCCCAGAATAAAACAAAAATAAATATGAGAAAACCCTAATAAAAAGTAAGCGAGTGAACTTCGAAAGACCCCAGTACAAACTTTACAAAGACCTCTTGATCGAAGTAAATAGAGTTGTCTATATTAGTGGAGAGAGATAATGAAAAGAAAGCATATGAGGTACTTTGTGAAGATCATTAGAATCAGTAGTTCACACGCGGTTGACTGATAGGTATGCATGGATCTTCTAATTTACATAGCACATACAATCACAATTTTCACTTCATGAAAGGATTGATAAAGTATGAGTTCATGAAATTATTTTGGAAGTGTCTTGAATTAATTCTGAATCATGTGTACATGTGTAATTTATCTAGCATATGTTTGATTGTCTGAGAGAGATTTTTCCTGATTGTTTTACTAGTTTGGTTGCGATTTTACTCGAGGACAATCAAAGGCTAAGTTTAGGGGTATTTGATGAGTCTATAATATACCATGTTTTAATACCCAAATTCACATGTTTTGGATTTGGCATGTTTTATTGATTTGCAACTACATTTGATGAAATATTTCATTTAATAGAGTTATTTGGTTTTTCAGTTAACAAACTGTTTGAGATCGCTGAAAATCGATCAGATCAGGCACAGTAAATGATGAGGAAGAAATAAATGCAAATGGAATGAC
>JAYJMB010011944.1:0-47991 GCA_036873735.1 Pouteria campechiana
TATATTTAGGAATCAAATAGGTGCAAAAGATGAAGTATTAGGAGAATAAAATATGACATTTTGCATTCTCATCATTCTCCTCTAAAATGGTCAAGTTTTTAAAAATCTATTTAAGGAGATGAGTTGGACAATTCAAAAGTGGTAAAGGAAAGCTTTTCACATGCTTAATCTTATGCGAATGCTTCTACCATGACCAGGAGCTTAAACCTTTAGTTATCTATCTTGAGCTTCAACCTTCATATTCTTAATGGCCATTTTCTTTACATTACGGGAAGATCCTTTTGTATTACTAGATTTGTAAAAGATTTCATCTTCTCCTATGCTTAAATGTAGCACTTTGTAAAAGTGTATTAGTTTTTTGGCTAATCTAAAAACCAAAGAGTTTGTGGTGATCTCTAAAAAACCATCAAGTTTACTAGTGATCTTAGAAACAAGTGAGTTTCTTAGTGAGCTTGGGAAAACCAGAAGTGTACTTGGAGCACTATTGTATTTCTATTATATGAGATATAGTGGAATCCAAAATTGTGTGCTCTTGGAAGAGTGGATGTAGGGACAGGGTTCCCGTACCACTATAAAAATTATGTCATTTGTGTGTGTTTGTTTATTAGCTTTATCCTTCATGCATGTTATTGTTGCATTATTTGTTTTACAATGCATCACACATAAGCATGAAAAAATGGAAATGGATCAATAGGGGTAAAGCAATGAATTTTCATAAACCCAATTCACCCCTCTCCTCTTGTATTAGGCCATACTATGAGACTTTATAGTCTCTTCCTTTGTTAACTAACTGTGGTGGAACTTGTAACTGATCGTGGTGGAACTTGTCTCTAATATAAACTTGTATATGCTATACACACATTAGAGGTTACTTCCCTTGACCTATTTCATAAATTTATCCTTGCACACTTGAGAATGTAATTGTCAATATCTTAATACTTCAATCGCATATTTGCTCATCATCAAAACTCAACTAGTTAATCACATTCATCATCAAAATTAAGCCAAGCAAGGGGGTTAGGATCAACAGCATATTCTTTAATACGATATTAATTTTTTAATCCTTTGAACTTTGTATCTTTTGAGTGTAACACATTCTTCATGTCTTTGAAATGTTATTTCAAACTTCTGAAATTAATGGTTGAAATTAATGGTCTTAGAATGCAGCAAGTTCTTTTATTACAACAAGTTTTTAGAACTTCTAAAGGTTAGTGCATTCTTTTAAATTTTCCTCTAAAAGTTATTATAACACATGGGAAGATATCACTTCAGACCCTCCAAAGGTTGGGCTATTCCTCTGAAGATTACTGTAGCAGCTAGGCGGTGAATACTTCAAAGCTTAGAATGCATTACTTTAGAACCTTTGAAAATTACTATAGATGGTTACTGTAGTAGCTAAGCAGTGAATGATTCAAAGCTTAGAATACATTACTTCAAAATTTCTGAAGTGATAACTTCAAAATTTCTGAAAATTACTTAGTAGCATTACTATAGCAATTTCCTATAGCTACATGTTGAAAATTTTCAAGTTTGTTAGCAACACCTTTAGACCTCTGAATCATCCTCTAAAACTATGGTAGTTGTCCTCTAAATGTAGTTTTCATATTTTAAGTGATTTTCAAAGTCTTTCCAAAATATCTTTAATAGAGAAACCATGTCTTCTTTCTTCTACTCTTTAATGTATTCTTATATAAACCTTTGGCATGCATATTTTTGGATGTGTTGAGATTAATTGCTTTTGCACTTCTTGGAAAGCAATGTTATTACTTCTTATAAACAAGTTTGTTGTCTTCCCACTTGACTCCACATACTTCCCATAACCTTATTTGCTTAAGCCTAAGTTATAGACACGTTTTGTTGTTCTCAAAACTATACACTTGACTCAATATATAAATCCTCTAGTTTTCTTAGGATTCCCTCTTTGAGTAGTACCATCTCCTAGTGGAGTATTGTGAAACCATATTATGGTTAGAATAGGTTTTCCTTTGGAGTAGGAGTTTGACATGGCTAATCTGCCGACTATAAAAATTATCTTGTATTATAGTTCCTTAATACAAGTCCTCCTTCAAGGAGATATGGTGGAACCCATCTTCCTAGTTTTCTTGGCTCATTGTTTTTAATATCTCTTAATTGGATGAAACTTCCAAATGCTTCTATTTGAAGGATGCTTTCATTCATTTCATATTGCCCAAAGCATTCGGTCACCAGACATTTTTGCATAAATTTTAGCGCTTCTTGATTACTAGCACTTCCACTAACATTGTCATTTTTGAACACTTCTAGCACACCCATTTGTTAGGCACTTCCACTTCATATCCAATGCTCTTTAATGAATGGTGCATTCACTTATGTGGATGCGATGAGGGTCATGAATGATAAGATGTTTAGGGTTTTAGAAATGTCAAGCTTCTAAAACCATCTAGTGGTGAATAGATGTTTGTGCCATGACCAGTGTTTGGAGCCATCTAGCGAGTGCTATGGTTCCTAAAGCTAGGGGTGGGCCAAACAAAAAATTGAGGAGAGGAACTCCAAGATGAATGAAAGTCCATTGGACACTGCTATCACTTTGTTGAGTTGGAGCTTCTCGAATTGGACCCTTTCCCAAACCATGGCGTCAACTTGACCATTGCCGATGGGGGTAGTATCTATCCAATACTTCATGTGAGCATCATAGAGGACCTTCAGATAAGGTGTGCTACTTTAATAATCTCTCAGCTAACCTCTCCATCCACTTATCACTCCTGAAATGTCAAACCTGAGTGTCATTGGCTCTATGTTAGGTCTTTGCTGATTAAAGGGTACATGGATGGTGGAATGGTAAAGTAGGCAGGTACAATTGTAGTTGAGTCATGCATTGATGCAACACACGTGGAAGACAAGGCAACAGGTATGAAGGAATCAAGGCTGAAAGCACTAGACAAAATAAAAAGAAATGTAGCTAAAAGCATTGTTCATTGGGAAATAATATAATATGTATTGCTTGAGATCTAGATAGCTACTTTTTCATAGAAGGGTGAGATGAAGAAAGCTCAGCAAGGTTTCCCTTTTAAAGTCACATTTCCTCCCTCTGCATATAACTAACTGGCTACCCTTATTAATGAGAGAAATGTGGCCCGTATGGATGTAGAGTTTGAGGTAGTTGTTATGTAATTCACTACCCTTGAGACAAAGGAATTTGCTAACCTGGATATTGTAACAATTGTTGACCCTTGATGTGAGCCCATGCCATTGGGTTGTATTGTATGAGCCATGGCTATTTATGCTAGCTTTGGTGTAGCAGATGCTAGAGGAATACCAATCAGCAAACGAGGTTGCAAGGCTATTATGTTTTTCATACTAAGTAACATTTGTTTTTGAGTTCCAATAATATATACAGTTTGTGGTTCCATCGATTAATTCTTTCCAAGGTTTTGGAGAGGCTGAAAAAATTGTGGTCTTGAAGAAACTTTTGTTAGTTTGCTTCATGATGGATCCTATAAGGCCACTCCACATTGTATCTCATGTGGACATTTCGATGGGTTAGGCCTCTTATAGGACTTCTTATGTTCTTTTTTCCTCGTTGATATTGATGGGCTAGGCCTCTTACAGTCCCTTTTATGGGCTGAATTTCTTATGTTCCCTTTTCCATAGTGACATCAATATGCTAGGCCTCTTACATTCTCTTGTATGGGCTGGACCTCTTATGTACCCTTTCTGAAGTGATGTCAATGAGATGGGCCTCTTATATTCCTTTTATGGGTTCAACCTCTTAAGTACTATTCCCATAGTGAAGTTAATGTGTTGGGCCTTTTATGTTCCCTTTTATGGGCTAGACCTCTTATTTACTCTTCCTGTAGTCGTGTCAATGGGTCTGGCCTCTAATGTTCCCTTCTATGTGCTGAACCCCTTATGTACTCTTCTTGTAGTGACGTCAATGGGCTAGGCCTCTTATGTTCCTTTATATGGGCTAGACCTCTTACATACCCTTTCTGTAGTGATGTTGATGGGCTAGGCTACTTACACTCCCTTTTCTTTAGTGATAGATTACGGGACCACTACAAAAAGAAAGTTGTTTTTTAACACTAATGCTAATGAGATGGTTCTAGAGGATATGTAACTTCAATATAAAAGGTATATCAATAGAAGGGAGAAATAAATATTCTTCATTAATTTGTAGCATGTCATGATAGAAATACATGTAGGCTTCCCTTTCCTATTGATAGTTCATTCGATGGTGCTTGGTTATTCCAAGTGCGTGGGATGCCTCTTCTATTAGTCATTGCAATCGGTAGGTCCTATTATCAAGGACTTTCTTTTATTGAACCTATCACTAAAAGGTAGCTAGATCTACCCTAGATGGTCAAAGATAGTTGAAAATATTTCACAAGAAATCTTTAATGTAATATGAATGTTCAAATGACATTAAAATTGTAATGATAATATATTCATAGATGATTAGCATTTCAAGTTTCCAGTAAGAAGAGGTTGGTTGCTGGCATTGAGTCTAGGTGTAGTCATACGATGGATGGTAAAGTAATATATTGATACAAAAGTCTTGGTAGAATAAAATAAATAATGCATTGTGCATATATTTCTTTTTAAGAAAATAAAGCATGCACTAATACAAGTAGGCAATATATTTTCCAATTGGAAGTATTAATACATCTTCTGATGTCATCTTACAATTTAGAAATACTGGTCTCACCACTTATGGCATTTTGCAATTTAAAAATGCTAGTACTGCCCCATAAAGCCAAAAACCAGTTATAAGTATGGGAGCATATCTAACTAGCTCCTCCATCAATGTCTAGGGAAATAATAAAAGCTTACTAGGTGTTGGTTGTCAACATATGATTAGCCTCCTTGTGCATAATCGGGGCCCACAATAAGGTGATTTAAATGACATGTATATATTGACAAAAATAGAGAATAGATGGTGGTATCATGAATTACAATGATATTATGTGTGGAACCGAGATGTAGTATGGGGAATTAGAACAATATTAAAACAGTGAAGATTAATGTGTCAAGTCTAAGTATTTGATAACTCCAACTATTAAACATCATCCACATAATCTCCAACTTGGTGGCATCTAGAGAAGATTAGGTAGTCTACTTTCAATACTACTAATTCATGGTGCATGCATCTACATTATCAGCTTTTGGAACAGTCAAGTTGTACATTCCATGGACAACTTTCCAAATCTTTCCAGCCTAGGATTGTCCCGGTGTGCAATCTTCAAAAAGGAGTGGGCTAATATTAAGCCATAAATGCATCAAGAGCATATCAGGCTCCACCTTACTCAGAATAAAGTGGCAATCAACTAAGGCTACATTAAGCAGGGAAAGAAAATCAAATGGATAGCTTTGTTTCATAGAGAAATTGGTGGGCTGAATTCTCAATAAGTGCCTAATGTCTTTGGAAGTGGGTGTTGGTCCCTTAGACAAGGCATAATTCAAGAGGGGAGAGGTGAATTAGGTTTATAAAATTTCTAAAAAAGCCCCCCTTTTGGACTAAAACCTTCTTTGTAGTTCAATGAAGTGCATTATTCAAATAATCAAGCAATCATATAACAAACAAAGATTTTTATAATGGCTCAAGATGCCTTCTCTACTCCAGTTTTCCAAGCACTCTCCTCAATGACTTGGATTCCACTATCTCAATAGAATTTACAAACTAGTGTAACCACACTTTGCTTGATTCCAAATCAAGGGGGCATATAAATACTTAGTGCCAATACACTCTTCTTGATTCCATAGTGCCAATGCACTCTTCTCGATTTCAGCCGAAGGGGGTGTGAATATAACTTAGCAAGTTGATTGCGGGAAACACTCAAACAATCAAGTTTGCTCCTCTTGAGTATGGCCACCAACACCAACTTAAGGCAAAAAGTAAATGTACATGAGAAAGGAAAATGTTACATGAGAAGGGAAAATATTATACTTTAAGAGAGTACTTCTATTTGAGTGCAAGGGAAACTTTGAAGAAGATTAAATCATGCTTTGAATACATTAAGAACTTCCCAACTGGTAGCTGAGAGCCTTTAATGAGATGCTATGTAGGTTGTCGAGCTTGAAGGCTAGAATTCTTTTGTTGCACTTGGAAATGAAGATTTATACTCACTTAATGCTTGCAACAACACTTTGAACATCCCAAATTTACTCCCTTTAAAGTTGCATTAAAATCTAGCCATTAGGTGGTAGTTAGTGTTAGGCTTATTGTATATGATTTTGATAATAACAAAACTTGTATAGAAAAATTGTTAGGATGATTTTGATAAATAATTAAACTTGTCTTAAAAATTGATTAATGCCAACAATGATATTATATAATTATGCTTGAACTTGGAGTGATTACTTATGCAAGCATATACATAAGTTGTCTACTTGTTATAAGAATAAATGCTTTAGAAATTATCTTGATCCACAATACAATTTACTATGTTTATCATATTGAGACATGTAGGATCATAAATATCTTTGCTACTAATGATTTTTTTCAAGTGATTAGAAAGCATCATAATCTTCATATTTCAAAAAGTTTTAAATAATATATTTCAGAATAAATGAAAGAAGAAAAATAGAGGTTTCAAAATACACTCCAAGGTGTTAACTTGATTGCTTAATTTGAAACTTCACAAAGTCCGATAGATGGAAGAACTAAGCTCAATATGAAGTTAAAGTCAAGAAATAGAAGATTTCATCTAAAGAATTTAACTTTGAACAAATTGAGATAACATAAAGTTCATCTAAGATTAAGAGCATTTGAGTTTGTTCAAACTGCCAGTTAGTTCAGAAATAACTTTGAACAAATGTAATAAAATGGACCTCATCTAATCGAAAGAAATTGAAAGAAGAGATCGTTCGAAATTAACTTCTAAAAAATCAAAATGAAATCATTATTCATTTGAAATCAATTAACTTCAGACAAATGTAAAAGTAGTAACCCTTGTTCAAGATTTTACTTAGGAAGAATGCAATATCATCCTAAATAGAGAAAAGAAGCCATGTCTTTGTCCGAAATCAATAGAAGAGTGGCCATTAATCAAATCGAAGCAGCAAACTGCATCTAAGCTCTTGCTTTTGGTGTACTGAATCATTCAATCACCATTTTTGGCAATAAATGGCACTGTAGGCTTTTTAGCTATATAAATTTAATTAGAAGCAATGCTTTTCAATGGGAGAAAACTCAAAATGCTCTTTTAAATTTAATGGTGCTCACCTACCTCCAATAGTTGAAATTTAAGCTGGTATAAGAAGACAACTGATAAGCTTATATTTTACCATGTTTTAATACCTAAATTCACATATTTTGGATCCTTAATTGATGTAAGTTCATTAGTTTTGCTTAAATATTGCACTTAATATAGTTAGGTTCTATTTCAGGTGCAAAATTATTGAAAATATGCAAAAGGCATCATTTTCAATCAATTTGAATGAGTTAGATGTTGTTAGAAGCATGTAAGAAGTTCCAATGAACTTCTAATGTGGTTAAAATTATCAAAACTCAGAATTTTTGAAGCAGTTTAACTGTCAAAAGTGCATTAAAAGTTCTAAAGGAGTTCTAACATGGTTAAAATTGGCGATCTCAGAAGTAGTCTGCCCTTTAGAAGTGCATTAGAATCTCTGAAGTGGTTTTGATATGAAGAATTGGTTCTGAATGACTTCTGAATCATATCAGAAGTACAACAAAAGTTTCTAAAGAATTCTAAGTGTGTTTTTGAAGTTCTCAAAAATGCACAAGTGGACCATTGAATGGAGTTTTGATGGATGTTAAAAAAATTCTGAGTGATTTCTGAAGACCTTAAAAGTAAAACCGAGGAAGTTCTGAAGCATGCAAAATTATTCAAAAGTGCTCACAAGTGCAACAGAGGTAACTCAAAGGGAGTTTTGAAGCTTACAAAAGAGGTTTCTAGCATGCTCAGAAGTGCAACTAGAAGTTTTGAAAAAGTACAAAAATGGTTTCTAAAGTTCTAAGGTGGTTTCTAAGGCTCGCAGAAGAAGTGCTAAATGAGTTGTAAGTCTTTTAAAAGTGTAACAAAGATTTCTGAGGAGGGGCTGAATACGTTTTAAATAATGTTAGAAGAGATTCCGGGTAGCTTTTGATGTTCTTGGAAGGGTGACATGAAATGTTTCTGAGGCTTGAAGTGCAAGATGAGTGGTTTCTGGCACTATCAAAAGTATAATAGAAGTTTTGAGAATTTCATCCATATTACATAAGGCATTTAAAAATAACTTTAGAAGTGTGATGCAGGTTCTCGAAAGTGTGACAAAACTTCTAACCAAGTGAAGTGAAGTATTAATCTCAAAAGGACAATAGAGTGACAGAATCCTATAGGGGTTTCCAATGCCCAATCTTTAGAAGTTCTACAGCTCCTTTAGAACTTTTGAGGCACTAAAATTTCAAACTTCAAAATTGCTGAAGTAGCTTAATAAGAAAGAAAACTTCTAAATCTCAAAAGTATTTTTCAACAACAATTTTCAAAAGAAAATTTGGAGATTTTAGAGCATTTTAGAAGGATGAAAATTGCAAATAGAAGATTTGAAGTGCAACACTCGTACATTTTAGAAATTGCAAATTATTTTTAAATGTGCAAGTTGAGTTATTCTTGGAAGTTGATTTTTAGGCGCATGTATTGCAAATCCACAACATTTAGCAACTTAGTTACTTTTAGAACCTCTATTTTAGGAACTAAAATGCTTTGGAAGCTATATTTTTTGAGAAAATATGACTTATTATTAGAAGAGAATCTTTATGTGTACTAGAAGAGTTTTATTATAACCTTGTTACTTGGGTTATTTAAATGCATTGTGGGATTGAACTATAGACATGAAGTTGGACGTGAAAGGTTCTCCAAGGAAGCAAGAGAAGGATTTTAGGTTCTACAATTATGCATATTTCAGAGAGTTTTGTTTCTATTTTTATAATAAACTAAGTTTATTTTTTGGGGCAAAGATGTAGCCCTGCTTGATATTCATTATTAATAGAGATTGTTGGTTTATTAATTCAATGTCATCTTGTTTCATTCATTATATTTAATGCAATCATTTGATTTATTTAATTATCTAATCACTAATGATGTGAATTAGCTTGACGATCTTTAAGTACATGGTTAGGGTAGATGCCATATGCTAAACCATGTAGTATTTTCTTTTTATTGAATGAGTAGATGGTTTAGGTTCAGGTAGACACCATATGCTAAACTATTTTACTTTGTTCATTAAAGTTCTTCTGATCTCCATGAGTTTTCAATCTTAATTACACTACATACCATAGGTAATTGGAATGGGATAAAATACTTGATTTAAACCCAAATGCCTAACGATAATAATCAGATAGTGGATAGAATGATCCTAAGATGCTGAATTGATACCAACATCTCAACAACACTGAATATCGATTAGTGATGAAATTAGATCCTCAAACTCTTGTAACCTATGAAACTCATCAATTCACCAATTATTTTTATTTTGATATTGAATTTTGCACTCTTATTTAATTAGCATCACTTCATATTTTGAGTTAAGATAGTTTAGTAACTAGATATAATTGAATTAGTTTGATAGTTCCCTGTGAGATTAACCCTTGCTTAACACACTATATTGCTATACATTCGTGCACTTGTGATGGATTATAATTTGACCATAAAGTTTTTGCATCATTGTTAAGGAATTGTTCTTAAATTAATTTGGTTAATTTAGTTATAATTTTTCTTTTTTGTTATTGCAGTTTATTTTATATAGGATTTTAATTCTTGCTTTCTTTCTTTTACAAAATTGTTAATGCAAGGAAGACGATCATTAAACCTAGTTCTATTGTCCTTGAATGATTGCATTGATAAAGTGGAAATTGAGATAGAAAGCATAAGTGAAGAAGACGTTCAGATGGTTGACAACATTAAAAATAGAGTGGCTCAACAAGCTCAATAGCTGATGGAGGAATTTGCAAACCCAACAATTAGAATCTCACCTTCATGCATTATTTTAAATGACAATGCCAGGAATTATGAAATGAAGCATATACACTTTAACATGCTTCCTTAGTATCATGGTGTAGCCGCAAATGATCCCTTAACATTCATGTGTGATTTCTATGCAACTATTCAATCTTTTCCTTTGTAAGGTTTAGCTGAGGATCAGTTTCGCATGAGGTGTTTTCCTTACACCTTGAAGGATGCGACAAAAACATGGTTCATGACATTGGCTCCTAGATCACTTACTCCGTGGGATGTAGTATATAATAAGTTTATTGGTAAATTTTATTCCCATGTTAAAATTACAAAATTGAGAAGTAAAATTGCCACATTTTCTCAAATGGATGGGGAAGCATTCCATAAGAATGGGAGAGATTTAAGGCATTACTGATTCATTGCCCTCACCATAGATATCCTCTTGAGTCACTCAATCAATTTTTCTATGATGGACTGACACGACCATTCCAATCCATGGTTGATAATGTTGTAGGGAGAGCAATGGAAGAGAAAACTCCAAAGGAGACATATAATTTCTTTAAGATGCTTGGAGCAAACTCACAACAGAAGATTGTTAGAGGTAGACCCAGACGAATGTATGAGGTGAACTCTAACAATGATTTTTCCATGTAAATGACAGAGATGGCAAAGCAGGTGAAGATGTTGTGTTCTATCTGCTAAGGAATGTTCAATATGTGGTATTGCTGGTCACTCACATAATGCTTGTGCTTCTAATGAAAATTTTATAGGCTTAACAGATCAAGCCAGTGCAATGAACTTCTATAATCAATGACCACGCAATGATCCATATTCAAATACCTACAATCCTAGTTGAACTTCTCATAGAATAACAATCACAACCAGACCCAACCAGGAACATCTTTTTACCCTAGGAAGTCCACTTTAGAAGAAACCATGCAGAGTTTTATTCAGGCAACTCAATCTCAATTCCATAATAGTGAATCAAGAATTCAAAATTTGGAGGCATCCATGAAGAAGATGGAGATACAGTTAGGTCAGATTGCAAAGGCTGTGCAGAGTCATACACCTGGGAAGTTGCTTAGCTAGTTAGAGCAAGCAAAAGCAATCACTACATTAAGAAATGGAAAGGTAATTTATAATAAAGTTGATAAAGAAATTGATAAATCGAATGCTTTTGTAGGAACAGATAAAGGGAAAAAAAAGTCAGAGGAGGAAGTGCATTCAAGGAAATCTGCGTCTCCAATAGTTGACCCTCCAGTTAATAATAAGCTGCCACCACCTTATGATCCACTAGTACCTTTTCTAGGAAGATTGAGGTTGAGCAAATTTAAAATTTAATTTTCTAATATTTATGATATCCTTTCCAAAGTTAATGTTAACTTACCTATGTTTGATATGATTAAGAACATGCTTGCTTATGCTAAGTTTTTGAAGAACTAACCTCAAGAAAGCGTAAGTATGAGCCAAATGAAAAGGTGATAGTTTCAAAGGTAGTTAATATAGTTTTCCCAACAAATCTCCCTCCAAATTGAAGGTCCAGGTAGTTTCAATATCACAATTTCTATTAAAGACACAAAAAAGGTAAAAGCAATGTTGGACTTAGGTGCAAGCATTAATTTGATGCCTTATTTTGTTTACTTATAACTTAGTTTAGGAGATTTGAAACCTTTTACAATGTCTTTATAGCTAGTAGATAGATCAATGAAATATCCTAGAGGCATTTGTAGGGGATATTCTAGTATAGATTGACCAATTAATTGTTCCTGCAGATTTTGTTATTTTGTATATGGAGAGGCAAGTGATTCATGATAGAGAGGTGCCCATTCTTTTGGGGTGTCCATTCATGGCTACTGCAAAAATAATCAAAGATGTGCAGAATGGAAAACTGAAAATGAATGTTTTGGATGAGACTGTGGAGTTTTCTATTTATAATTCTCTTTCATTACCTTTAGATCCCATAGATTGTAGTGATTTTTTTTTTCAAATCGATGATTTGGACTCACTTGTATATTCACTTTTGTGCACTAGGAAATAGAAGACAAATTGGCATTAGTTCTTACAACTATTGAATTCATTGAGGAGGATAAAGAAATCAAAGAGTTGAAAGAAGGTTTGGATAGTGCCAAGATAGTTAGACAAGATGAAGTCACCAAGGAGGTGTTCACACATTCGAATTCCAATTTGGCACCATTAATCATCACACCTCCAAAACTAAAATTGAAGCAACTGCCATAAAACTTAAAGTATGAATTTCTGAATAAGACTGATACTCTTCAAGTTATAATCACTACTAACTTATCTATTGATGAAGAGAATAAGTTGTTGAATGTCTTGAGAGAGCACAAAGAGGCTATAGGTTGGACATTAGCTAACATTAAAGAAATTATCCCCATAGTGTGCATGTATAAGATCTTGTTGGAAGATGATACAAAGCCTTTCAGAGATGCTCAAAGAAGACAACCCACACATGCAAGAAGTTGTTAAAGTTGAAGTGATCAAATTGTTGGATGTAGGTATTATCGACCCAATTTCTGATAGCAAATGGGTAAGTCTAGTTCATATGGTACCAAAGAAATCTGGTCTTTCTGTTGTTAAAAATGATAATAATGAGTTGGTACTAATGAGAATGACTATATGATGGAGGATGTGTATAGACTATAAAAAACTTAATGCTGCCACAAGAAAGGACCATTTTCCTCTCCCTTTCATTGATCAGATGCTTGAAAGATTGGTAGCTTATACTTACTACTATTTTCTAGATGGTTTTTCAGCTTAGAAAAGACCAGAAAAAGACAACCTTCACCTGCCCGTTTAGAACTTTTGCTTATTGGAGAATGCCTTTTGATTTGTGCAATGCTCTTGCAACCTTTCAAAGGTGTATGACTTTTATTTTTTCTTATATGATCAAAAGGTATATTAAGGTATTCATGGATGTTTTTTCTATCTTTGGTGATTCATTTGATGATTACCCTGTTAACTTGAAATTGGTGCTTAAAAGGTGTGTTGAAATGAACTTGACATTAAGCATGGAGAAGTGTCATTTATTAGTTAAGCAGGGAATTGTGTTGGGACATATTATTTTTAGTAAAGGCATTGAAGTGGACAAGGCAAAAATTAATGTGACTGCTAAATTACCTCCCCCCACTTCAGTCAAGGGAGTAAGGAACTTTCTTGGTCATGCAAGTTTCTATAGATGGTTCATAAAGGACTTTTCAAAAATTTCTAGACTGCTTTGTAACATGTTGGCTAAAGATGTTACTTTCTATTTTGATGATGAGTGCCTTGTTGCTTTCAATAGCTTGAAACAAAAACTAACTTCTACTCTAATTTTAGTAGCTCTTGATTAGTCCATCCCTTTTGAGCTTATGTGTGATGCATCTGACTTTGCTATTGGTGCTATTTTAGCATAAAGATTAGATAAATTGCCTCATGTGATTCTTTATACAAGCAAAACTTTGAATGAAGCACAATTGAATTATTTTGCCACTGAAAAAGAAATGCTTGGAATTGTGTTTTCTTTGAAAAAGTTTCGCTCATATCTGATTAGTTGTAAGGTAATTATTTATTCTAATCATTGAAATATTTGCTAACTAAGAAAGATGCCAAGCCCAGGTTGATTAGATGGATCTTATTGCTATAAGAATTCGATCTGATAATCAAGGACAAGAAAAGAAGTAAAAATGTTATAGCTGATCATCTGTTCAGGTTGGTGTAAGGGACTGAGTTTGAGCAAGAGAAAGACAAAGTGAACACTCTCATCAATGAAAATTTTCCTGATGAGTAACTATTTTTTGTAAAGGGAAGTGAACCTTGGTATGCTAATATTGTTAATTATTTGGTTAAGGGAGTCTTTAATCCTATACTGAATTCGCAGGGAAGGAGGAAGTTGTTGTCTATAGCAAAAAATTACTTTTGGGATGATCTAAGTCGATTCAAATAGTGTCCAAATCAGATCATTAGACGTTGTGTACCAGAAGATGAACAATAAAGAATTTTGAGACATTGTCACATGTTCAACTGTGAAGGGCATTTTAGAGGGAAGAAAACTACTCTCAAAGTTTTTCAATCTGGTCTTTACTAGCCAACTATTTTTAGGGATGCTCATGCCTTTTGTGCAATGAATGATAGGTGCCAGAGAATAGGTAATATTAGTAAACGAGATGAAATGCCACTCATAGGTAATCTGGTTGTTGAATTGTTTGATGTATGGGGTATTGATTTCATGGGCCCATTCCCACCATCAAATGGGAACATGTACATTCTGCTTGCTATTGATTATTTGTCTAAGTGGACTGAGGCAATGGCCACTAAAACTAATGAAGCTGATGTTGTGCTAAAATTTCTGAAAGACATGATTTTCTTTAGGTTTGGCACTCTAAGAGTAATTATTAGTGATAAAGGAACTCATTTTTACAATAAGGTATTTGCGGCTTTGATGAAAAAGTATAACATCACTCATTGAGTTGTAACACCTTATCATCCATAAACTTTTGGACAAGTTGACGTAAGTAGCAAACAAATCAAAGCAATTTTAGAGAGGACAATGAACATCTCAAAGAAAGATTGGGCAATGCAGCTAAATGATGCAATTTGGGCATATAGGATTGCATTCAAGACCCTAATATGATTGAGTCCTTACGGACTTGTCTTTGGAAAAGCATGTCATCTACCTGTGGAGTTGGAGCATAAACATACTAGGCAATCATGAAATTGAACTTTGATTTACAAAAAGTAGGTGAAGAAAGAAAGCTTCAATTGAATGAACCAGAGGGGTTGAGAGATGAAGCTTATGAGAATGCAAAGATTTATAAGGAGCGAACAAAGGGATATCATGATCAAATCATTTACAAAAGATGTATAGAACTTGGAATGAAAGTTTGCTTTATGACTCACACTTGCATTTTTTTCTAGGGAAATTACAGTCAAGATGAGTTGGATCATTCTTGGTCACTGAAGTGTTCTCACATGGAGTGGTGGAGTTGAAGGATTTGAGGACTAGGAACAAGTTCAGAGTTAATGGTCATTGAGTAAAGAGATATGTCAAAAATCTCATGCCATTACAACAAAATGAAGATGTTGGATTACAGAATACACAAAGAAGGAGTTCGTCTTGCACATACATTAAATAAGGCTCTTCTTGGGAGGCAACCCAAGTTTTTATGAACTTTCTTTATTTTCTTATCAATTAAATTAGTTGTTTTGTTTATTTTCCTTCCTATTAGGATAGATTTAATTTAATATTAGATTATTACATATCAATTGTAGAAAAAGAGGATGAGAATACACTTCATTAAGGGAAGCCCTTGATCTTAAAATTTTTTCACTATTTCACATTAACGAAAATGTTAAGTTTAAGTTGGGGGGTGTTTTCATATTTGCAATCAAGTGCATTTAGATTTGCATTCAAGTGCATTAAGTTTTTGGCAATTGTTTTTTGAAATTTGGTAGAATTTCAATGAGCTACACTTTCTAATGACTTAGGAAAGATATCCTAGAGCAATTGTTCTACAATGCTAAAATTGAATAGCATAGATTCTTTCTTAATGATTAGTAACATATGCTAAGTTTTTTATTACCATTGTACATGATTTAGAGGGAAGGATAAATTCTACCTTATGATTCAATGATTCTTGTGATAAGTCCTTCTTTATGATGGATGAAAATTTCATTGAGTACATTATGTTATGATCATGCAAAGTGTATATGGATTAGTTGATAGTGTTGTGAATTTAATGACATATTTTGATTGAAATAAGCATGCAAGAACTTGTTTGATTATCCCTCAAGGCAAAATCCTAGATAACATGTTTAGTTAGAAGTGATTTAGACATTTTTTGATTAGTTTGAGCGTTTCAAGCTAACCTAGTACATTCACTATCATTAGTGTCCCCTTTGAACCTTAATCAAAGAATGGTATATGCAATGCATGTGAAAGACCACCATTCGATTTTGTTTCTTTAGCCTATTATCTAGACCCTTTTAGCCTAAAAAAACCAAGCTTGAACAAAAAAAGATATATTCTATGCATACAGTTAGAGAGGTATGAGTGAAGCAGGAGAAATTAAGTGTGGGGGAATTTAAAGGAAGAATGCCACAAAGAAGAATAAAAAAGGACAAAAGAAAAGGATTAAATAAGGAATCATCTTTTAATTGGTGTGACCACATATCCATGAACTCAAAAGAAGATAAGTTGGAAGTGTGGTAATAATATAGCTCATAATTGGGGAGATTACATTCCAATGAACTTGACAAAAATAAGTTTGGAGGTGTAATAGTAATAAAACCCATAAAATAAATAGAAAAACCCCAAACAAAAAGTTAAGAGAGTAAACATTCATGTGCAATTCAATTATTATCACTTACTTTGTGAATTCTTACTTCTTTTCTTTGTTAGCCAAACCAAAGGCATCATTACAAGCTTAACAAAGACCTATTAATCCAAGTAAGCAAAGTAATCTAAATTAGAGGAGAGGGATTATGAAAAGCAAGTTGATGGGGTGTTTTGTGAAGATCATTAGAATCATTGGTTTGCACATTGTTGACTGAAAATCATGCATGTAGTATGAGATTGACATCATATACAAACACATTTTCACTTCATGAAAGGATTAATGAAGCATGAGCTTCATGATATTACTTAGCAAGTGTCTTGAATAATTTCTAAGTTATATGTACATGGGTAATTTGTCTAGCATGTTACTAATTGATTGAGAGAAATTTTTTTAAATGATTCTTGAGTTCAAATAGGTAATTTGCTTAAGGTTGATCAAAAGCTAAGTTTGGGGGTATTTGATAAGCTTATATTTTATCATGTTTCAATACCTAAATTCATATTTTTTGGATCCTTAATTGATGTAAATTTAGTGGTTTGGCTTAAATATTCACTTAATGGAGTTAGTTTCTATTTCAAGTGCAAAACTATTGAAAACTATTGAAAATATGCAAAAGGCATCATTTTTATTCAATTTGAATGAGTTAGCCATTGTTAGAAATGTGTTAGAAGTTCTAATGAACTTCTGTTTTGGTTGAAATTGTTGAAACTTAGAATTTTTGAAGTAGTTTAACTATCAAAAGTGTGTCAGAAGTTCTGATGTGGTTAAAATTAGCAATCCCAGAAGTAGTCTACCCTTTATAAGTGCGTTAGAATCTTTGAAGGGGTTCTGATATGAAGAACCAGTCCTAAATGAGTTATGAATCACATCAGAAGTACAATAGAAGTTTCTGAAGAGTTTTGAGTATGTTTTTGAAGTTCTCAAAAATGCAACAGTGGTTGATGGAATGGAGTATTAATGCTTGTTAAAGAGATTCTGAGTGATTTCCAAAGACTAAAAAGTGAAACTAGTGAGGTTCTAAAGCTTGCAAAAGTGCTTAGAAGTGTGACAGAGGTAACTCAGAGGTAGTTCTGAGGCTTGTAAAAGAGGTTTCTTATAGGCTCAAAAGTGCAACTGGAATTTTTGAAGAAGTTTATAAGTGGTTTCTAAAGTTTTGAGGTACTTTTTGAGGCTTGCAGAAGAAGTGCTAAATGAGTTATGAGGCTTAAAGAAGTGCAACAAAGGTTTCTGAAGAGGTGTTAAATAAGTTCTGAACAATGTCAGAAGAGATTCTTAGTGGCTTCTGACATTCTTAGATGGGTGACATGAAATGTTTTGGAGGCCAGCAGAAGTTCTTAGAAGTGCAAGATGAGTGATTTCTAACGTTATCAAAAGTGTAACAAATGTTCTCAGAATTCCATCCATATTTCATTAGGCATTCAAAAATAACTTCAGAAGTGTGACAGAACTTTTGACCAAGTGAAGTATTAATCTCAAAAGGACAATAGAGTGACAGAATCCTAAAGGGGTTTCCAATGCCCAATCTTCAGAAGTTCTAAAGCTCCTTCAGAACTTTTGAGGCACTAAAATTTCTAACTTTAAAATTGCTGAAGTAGCTTAATAAGAAAGAAAACTTCTAAATCTCAAAAGGATTTTTCAACAATAATTTTCAGAAGCAAAGTTGGAGATTTTAGAGTATTTTAGAAGGATGAAAATTCCAAATAGAAGATTTAAAGTGCAACACTCATACATTTTAGAAATTGCAGATTATTTTTAAATGTGCAAGTTGAGTTATTCTTGGAAGTTAATTTTTAGGCGCATGTATTGCAAATCCACAATGTGCAACAACTCAGTTAATTTTAGAACTTCTATTTTGGGCACTACAATGCTTTGGAAGCTATATTTTTGTGGGAAAATACAAGTTATTGTTGGAAAAAGGATCTTTATGCATACTAGAAGAGTTCTATTAGAACCTTGCTGCATGGATTATTTAAAGGCATTGAAGGACTAAACTACTGGCACGAAGTTGAATATGAGAAGTTCTCCAAGGAAAAAGAGAAAGATTTCAAGTTTTGCAATCATGCATATTTCAGAGATTGTCGGTTTATTAATTCAATATCATCTTATTTCATTCACTATGTTTATTATAATCATTTGATTTATTTAATTGTCTAATTAGTAATTATGTGAATTAACTTGATGATCTTTGAGTACATGGTTAAGGTAGACACCATATGCTAAACTGGTACTATGCTCTTTTGAATGAATGAGTAGATGGTTAAGGTAGACACTATATACTAAACTAATCTACTTGGTTTATTAAAGTTCTTCTGATCTTCATGAGTTTTCAATCGCAATTACACTACACGCCATAGGTAATTATTATGGAAGAAAATACTTGATTTAAACTCGAACGCCTAACAGTAATAATCATACAGTGGATAGAACGAATCCAAGATATTGAATTGATACCAATATCTCAAAAACACTAAATATCATTGAGTAGTGAAGTCAAATTACCAGACTCTTGCAACCTATGAAATCTCATTAATTCACTAACTATTTCTATTATGATATTGAAAATTACACTCTCATTTAATTAGCATCACTTCACCTTTTGAGTTAAGATAGTTTAGTAATTTGATATAACTGAATCAGTTTGATAGTTTTTTATCAGATAGACCATTTCTTAGAACACTGTATAATTATACATTCATGCACTTGTGAGGAATTATAATTTGACCATAAAGAATAAATTGTTGGAACCAAAAAAAAGACACCAAGTGGGTGAGAAAGAAAAAAGAGATGAAAAAGAAGGAGCCTTTACTGTTATATTCTTTCTGAGCTTCAACTTCTAAAAAGAGTAACTAGAAAGCCATTTGTGTTTGAATCTTCTTCAGCATTCATCAAAGGCACCCAACTACAATATGGCAAGATCATCTTACTTCTACACTCAAACATTCCATATTTCTTCTCTTGTGCTTTTTGTACAACATTGTAAAAGTGTGCTTTAAATTTTTGTATTCATTTTTTTGTAATTGCCTTGAGTTGGTAGTGTAGACCATACTCAAGAAAAGTGGTGACTACCTATTGAAGCATGTCTTATTGATAGAAACTTCTAGTTTATGCCCCCTAGAGCTGATCTAGAAGAGTGCATGTGGCACTAAGTTTATGCTCCCTATAGCTGATCCAGAAGAGTATCTGTGGTACTTAGTTTATGCCACCTAGAGCTTATTTAGAAGAGTACGAGTGACACTGAGTTTATGGCCCCTGGAGCTAATTTAGAAGAGTATGTGTGTCATTGTGTTTATGCCCTAGAGTTGGAATCTAAAAGAGTACAGGTTGTACTATTGTATTCCATCATAGATGATAGTGGAATGTAAAGCACAAGGGAGTGTGCTCTTATAAGAGTGGAGTAGAGCAGTTGGCTTGAACCACTATATATTGTGTGTACTAGTTATATTTACTTTACTTTTCTACATTTACAACTTAATCACTTAGTGTATCTCAATTTGCGTATAAGCAAGAAGAAGAGGTAATTTGACTAAGCCGGGGTTAAACAGGAAATTTTTATAAACTCAATTCAACCTTACCCTCTTGGGTTAAGCGAATCTAGCATACTAGAGGTACTAATAAGTGGTATCAAAGTGGGCTAGATAAATAATTCTAGTGATCTATTTGGCTAACCCAATCATGTCATCCTCCATGTTTATAGAAGGATACTCCACCTCCCAACTTCCATTTGATGGAATAAGTTTCACTCAATAAAAGAGGAGATTGGAAATATATCTTATGGCCAATGACCTCCAGCAATGGAAAATCATTTTATTAGCATAGATGAGGATTAACAGAGAGTAAGGCAAGAGAATGCTAAGGCTATGAATGCCCTACTGCATGCTCTCTGCCCCACCATTTATAAACATGTCTTCAACTATAAAAATTCAAGAGAAATATTATACAAGTTAAAGACAACTTCTAAGGGGCCAGATGATTTTCACTCAAATGATGCTAATGCTACTATCGAGATTGAATTGAGTTTAAGAAATGAAGAAAAGAAAGAACAAACTCCTAAAGAAGAACAAGTGAAGAAAGATGTTCAATATGTGAGAGCAAAAGAATTAGAGATCAAAGAACAACCATAGATTTAGGGGCAGCAATCTCAAGAAGAGATTGAGATTCAAGAAGAAGAAAAGATGCAAGTTGAGGAATCCCCACAAGCTGAAGGGGAGAAAATCTTAAATGAAGGTAAGAAAAGAAAAAGTGTCATCAACAAGGAAGAAAAAGAAAAAGAAGAAATGTTCTTCCTTCAGCAATACAATTGATCCCCTCTCAGAATGGAGCATTGAACTTAAGAAAGAAGATCAAGAAAAGAACTTTCATCCAGCTTCACCAAAAGATAGATGGTCCCTAGACAATTGATATCAAGGATAACATTCATAGGAACCTAAGACTCTGGAGGAAAGTTAAGTGTAGGTACGATATTCAAACTCAAATGACTTTATAATATCTCATTATCTGCATTAAAGATTTTAGTTGTTTATCTCTGTTACTACTTCACTTATACATATTTAAATCTTAGATTAGAGCAAATCAAATTTATTTCACAAATCTAAAACATGATTAGGATCCTAGAGATAATTAAGAATGAGGAAACAAGTATTATTTAAATAAACATTGTATTTTAAGGGTAAGTATGACAAAGAGGCATATAATTAAAATTTTAAATTATAGTGAAATTGCAATACAATATAAATGAATGATTATGCTCAAAAATTCAGATTTGGTTCATTACTGATGAAAACTAGTTGATCTAGCATATGAAAATTTTAAAGAAGTTAGTTCATATCTTCATGATGTAATTCATAATTATGATAGTTCAAAGAATTCAATGGTAGCTATGATTTAAGAAGAATGTTTGTCCTAGTTTACACATATCAAAAGAATCTACTTTAATAGCATGTCTCATTATCATGCCGTCATGATTGAGAATGGAATTGCATTGATTGATCTCCAATACATATTTGCATCTGTTTGAACTTATAATGAAGAGAAAGTGCAAGAATCTCTTACGTGTATGCAGGAAAAGCTTAAATGAGCATATACAAGAAGAAGAAGAAGAATGAAAAATGAAGATCATCTTCTTTGCCTGCAAAATCCAAGGAAAAGATTGAAAAGTTCAAGTTTGGATGAATCAAAGTTTTATTTTAGACAATGTCAAACTAATTTCAGATGAAGCATCAATGACTTCAAATAGCAAGGGTTAAGTGAAAAGATAAGATTGGGAACACTATCTATGAGCTCAAATGCGAGAATTGTGAAATGAAGTATCAAAGGAGATAAACTGCCTAACATAATGAGAAAATTATGCATTACATTGCTATATAGGCTGCCTTTGATTTATATATATATGTATATGTATATATATGTATATATATATATGTATATATATATATATGAATTCATTGCTTTGAGCCAAATCATTCTAGAAAATGAATAATCTTTAATATGATTATAGTCCCCAAGGCATAGTCAAGCCTGTTTTGGAAACTTCACAATTTAAGGTTTCGAATAAGAATTCCATTAATGGTCATTCCTTTTGCAATCTTCATTAAGGCTTGGACAATTAAGATTAAAATAATTTGGATAATAACTTAAATCTTGACAAATGAAGGATGTCCACATATCATGAATTGCTCAATTCTATGCACTATTATTACCATTCATGATTATGTTACTTGATTATGGTTAAATTGAACTTATGAAATGACTATGATATTCAAGATGATTTATTACAAATAATTATGTTTATATTTGATCAACCAAAGAACATTAAAATACTATGGGGTAGAATAAGTTGGAAGTTAAAAATTTAGAATATTTTAGGATTATTCATTTCTAGGAGCAAAACCATTTAGGTGCTTGCAAGGCTAGCCTCTTGTTGTTTCGAAGGGTTTTATATAAAGCAACAATTAGGGTTCACACTCTCCTTACTTGCTGATATAAAAATACTAAGCTTAGAGATTCTTAAATCCTCTTTAGTTCCCAACCTTTTCATACTTCTACTAATCTATGGCACCTAAGGTGGCAGTCTCCAAAACTCAATACAGGTTGAAGTGACCTAGAACATAAGGAGAGACTTCCTTAGCTCAACCTTCTACCTCTAGGGTAGAAACTATGTTTAGAAAAGATCACACTGCAAGATATCAAGGTAATTTCTCATGTTCAACGAGTGTGAGTAGAAGAAATGTTGAGAAGGAAGTAAAACGTAGAAAGGGTAAAGATGTTTGATTTAAAATCACTTCTAGAAGAGGTTGTTGGAAGGAAAGTGGCCACTGCAAAATTTTAACCTTGAGATCTCCCACCATCCTATTTTGACAATGAGGACAAGAAATTTAAGTCTACACTTCAATGCTTGAAAAATTGGTCCACATTCAAAAAAAGATAGACTTGACTTTCCTTGATAAGTGTAAGTCTAAGATTCATTCTATGTTAAACTATCAAGGATGAACTAAGTTGATGGAGTATGAGGCACTCAAATATAGAGAACTAATCCTCATTTTCTATTTTAAATGAAAACCAGGTAGCCATGGGTCCAAAGTAAAGGGTATGGAGAAAGTTTTGGAACAAAATTTCTATCTCCTAAAAAGCATCTAGGAGAAACACTGGGTGTACAAATAGATGAAGATGAAGATGATCTAAAGAAGGAAGAGATTTTCAATAAACTATCCACTGGTACTGTGTTCACTCCTGGTTAAATATGCATGAGAAAAAAAGACATTACAATTAAGTTGAGAATGCTTAGGAAAGTCTTAGAGAATATGTTTATACCTAAGCTCGGGGGAACTGAACAAATAACTGCAAATGAGGCAAAGGTGTCATGAAAAATTTATACTTACCAAAAAGTCAGTCTTCCAAAACTCATTATCACAGCTTTTGGTTATATGCCACAACGGACAGATCATGCTGTCCCATATGGTGTGTGGTTGACAAAGATTTTTGAGCACTTTCATGATGCAGTAGATGGAGAATCAACTCTACATATGTCCAAACTAAAAAAGGACTATGTAGGAGCTACTCTTTTAAAAAGAATGGGAATCAAATTCTCAGATTATGTGGCAGAAATGAATGAAAGAATGAGAAACAAATGGAAGAAAATGAAAGTGAAGAAGAGGAAATGGAAGAAAGAGTTGGTATGGAAAGTCCCATTGAAGAGCACCACTCTTCACCATCAATGGATTCATTTGAGGATACCATTGTAACACCCCAAGATTTTTGGGTAAGGAAAAATGTTTGTAAACATTTATTTTGGGTTTTATGAGATGATTAGAGGTGAGGAAAAGTTGTTTTGAAATAATTCAAGCAAGATCATATTTATGAATTTCAATACAGTTAGTGAAATTATGATAAAATTTATTGAAGTTAAAGCATATAAATGAGGATCAATAAATACAATTATTCCTATTTAATTGAAAGAATTTATTTAGATAATTCAGTGAAATGGTGAGAGGAGTGAATCTTGACATATGAATTATAGTTATTTTGAAAAGCCTAGTTCAAAAGGTGATGAAAAGTCATTGCAAAGAGGGCTGCATATACATGGTATATATATGCACCTATGGAGCACCAAAAGCAAAACCCATTAAAGTTACTCCATCTCCCAAAACGTGCATCTCTTTCCCCCTCCCTACACCCACCTTGCTGCTGCCCCTTTACCAGCCATTCATGCCCATTGCTTTCTTGAATTTCAACCTGAAAATTTTGGTCTTTCATGTGGAAGTGATCATCCATTAAGAGAAGAGGAAAACCCACCCACTTTGGACATGGAGAAGACAAGGCAGCCCCATTTTTGCCCTCCCCTATTGCTGCACGTGCAAGAGGTGGAAAAATTGAAGCGAAGATTTCATTTTATGGGAAGAAACATGCTCAAATCCGATGGAAAGGCTAGTTCATCAAACTAATTTTGAATTTTGTTTCCCTAGGGTTTGGGTAGTTTGTGGGTGGAAAATTGGGGTGAGGGTGGGGGGTGGGGGGAATTGTTATGAAGCTTTGGAGATTTCATAGGGGAATGAGTGGTGTGTGCAATTTAATGAATTTGGAGTGGGTTAGGAATGCAAATTTGTGTATTGTTGTTGCCCAGGAAATTGATTAGCAAGGTTTTGCATGGTGGGGTGGCATATTGTGTGAATCATGAAGTTGGGAAATGATTTAGTTAAATTGGAGCATAATTAATGCATTAATAAAGTTGTTTAGTATTGATTTAAGTTGAGATGTTGTTGAGACTGCATAACACCTACTACACTTTGCCAGAATTAAACAGCTAGAATGATGCATATCATGTATTCAATGAAATGTTTCAATGAAATCAAGGTGTAATTAAAAGGTTTCATTGCAACCCCTAAGTGGTTACTAATTAGGTATTATAATGAGGTTTAAGATGTCTTAGAAGAGTCATTAAAGAAATGTTGAAAAGTGGGCAATAATATGATCATAATTAGAGTGGAAACTTCACTTGAAATGTGTTAAGAAAAGCCCCCATAGATGGGCAGTTATGTGGGCAGCTTGTGGCAACTAGAAATTATGTTTATTTCATTTGAAATGGTGCATGAAAGAGGGGAAAAAGAAGTGGGTTTATACACTTGAACCCGTGCCCAATTCTATGTTGAAAGGTGTTTAAAGATCCTCTATTTGATAGCTTAAAGAAGGGACTCTAAAGCTGAATTTTGTACCCATTATGAGCCATGTTAAGATTTATTTATTAAGGTTGTTTTGATGTATATCAAGCTTCTTCAATTGTGAAATGAATGGAATAATGTCTAGAGGTATTAATGAACTTAAAGAGGGTGGTTTAGTGAAGAAAATGTTGAAATGATGATTTGAGTGAAAACTCCAAATTTGGACCATATGGGATCTCAAATTGAGATGAGTGATGATTTCCACCTAGAACAAGTGTAAAGCATGTCTAATTGAGTAATGAGATGAGAATAAATCCTAATGAGGTGATTAGTTGGGTTTTGCTTATTTTGTGAATTGAATGAAATTTCCCATATGAGAAACATATATGTAACTTGTGATACATGTTATATGTGTAAGGCCACTCGAGCATTGATTGAAAGCTAAGATATGGCACTTGGGGTTTGTGAAATTGTCTCATGGTAATTAGGCTTTTTTTCTTGTTCATATATAAATGTATGGGTTGGTGGGATGAGTATCCCATGATTTATGGGCACTGTGTTTTCAATGATGTTATTCTATTGTGTGATGTGTGGATTGTTAGGGATAGTGAGTATCCCATGATTTTACATTGACTAGTGTTTATTATATTATGTGAAAATGTGGATTATTGGGAATAGAAAGTATCCCATGCTTTTATATAAATTAATGTTTATTATGCTATGTGAATGCATGGATTAATGGGGATAGCTAATATTTCATGATTTTGCATATGAATGTAAGTGTTTTCTCTTGAAATGAGTTTATGACATTTGATTTAATAGGGATAGTATATATCTTATGATTGTGCATATGGATATAATAGGTACTTTTCTTTTAAAATGCATTTGAGAATGCCTGATTTGATGGGGATGGTAGATATCCCAAGATTATGCTCCGGTTGGACTAAAATTGTGAGTATGTGTATTGGTAGATTGATGGGGATATTGAGTATCCCAATATCTTGAATATGAGCACTAGGATTTGGATGATGATAAGATATACACGAATTTTTATCAATTTACAACATACATGTACCTCACAGGGATTCCAGTTCTAATGAAATAAACATATACATCACCATACATTATAACAACATCTCCAGATAGAAGTTATCTTCTAGGCTTTCTTGCCAACATAGACTTCAATGGCTCAACCTTCCAGCTAAAAAAAAAAAAAATAGGGGTGAGGCTAAACAAACTCTATAAGTAGCCTGTATAGGAAGCATAATCAACAAGGGATCTTGCAGGCTTCCCTAAGCACATTCCCCACAATTACAATCCCATCTAGGGATAGTCACATCAAAACCAAGTTATTATCATGAAACCATGCACTTATAACTCATTGGGTACTATCTTGGGTACTATGATTTACCAGATAGATATCCATACACAAGAATAATAATGCAATATATATCAATAGTGGATATCCTCTATCCCTCTACATCTGTGTCATCATATTAAGAAAATAACTTGGGGACATTTCGTATCCCTCATTCATACATACCATTTACATAATCACACCATATGATTTAGACATATTTAGGGGATACTCTTCTATCCCACCAAGCCACATCATACAAGAGATAGCACAATCATATGAATTCACTTACCTTGGGATCTTCACCAATCCATATTCACACACATTCACATTATCATATAGTAAATACTGGGATATTCACAATCCCAAACATACTAGATAATCAGAAGTAACATCATGAAAATAACATGGGAGATTTTTCACCCATATTAAATCCACATATTCATAAGCCAGACATGGGATCATTACAATCCTTTTATTTCATACATTCATATAAACACAGAGTATACGGAAGCCACGGGATAACAACTATCCCTGTCCAATCATGCAAACACAGATATTGCTCACTTACCTCATGCTGAGCCCACTTACAGTCCTCATGTTCTCAAGCTTGGCTTCCCAAATCCATGCTCAATTGGTCCTACACAATTCACATATATCGTTTACACATATGTCATGACTAATTCCCCTCAATACAATGAAATACAATATTTACATCTCATGATTCATTCATCAAAAAGTCTACACATTTCTCAAGTGTATGACTACACTTTAATATCATCCACATGGCGATCTACCTGTATAACCATGTATTAATCATGCCTTTAATATACTAGGTTATTACCTTATTCATAATCAACCATAGACCACAGTTGGAGTAATCAATCCCATATGGTTCTTCATTAATTCATTACATTAAACACTTTAAAATCATTACTTGTTTATAAGTTCCTCAATAACACAATTTAGGGAATCTCACTCCCAATTACATGTAATGAACCCATATTATCATTAGCATTGAATTTACCTTAAATACATGCTAATCGAGCGTCTAATCTAATTAAACTAGGCATAATCTCATTTTTTACACAAAACCCCCATATTTACTATTCATAAGTTACTGTTCACTTCAATAAGCAATGAGTAATCCCATCTTATCAAGTTTAAATCATGCCAAATACACTAAAATCAACTAATTGACAATTTACCCATCGATTTACATGAATTCAAGGCAATTTCACCAAAGGATTACTGTTCATAATAGGGGGTTATTTAAAAACCACATATTATAACCTAAGTCACTCCAAAGTCATCATAAAACATGTATTAACTAATTGCCTCCATGAATTTGCAACAAATTGTCTTCCAAAATACCTAAAGTTTTTGTTCACAAGTTGGGTTCCAAACAAAATTGATGGAGAAAAACAAAATTTACCTTGGTTTCCACCCATGGCAGTTATTTCCACCCACTTCCAACCCCAAATCTTAACAAATCAGCCATGGATCACAATCACTTGAATTCCCAAACAAGAAGATATGCCCTAGTAGAAAGACAATAGAGTTTTGATCCATAAACCTATGGTTTTCCAAGGAATTCCAATGATTTACTAGCTAAAATCACCGACAATTTGAGTTTAAGATGATGGGTTTTCATGGCTAGGGACATGGGAACTAGAGGAAGAATTAAGGGGAAAGAAAAATGAGAAATCCAGGTCAACTAGGATATAAATCAGGCTAAACCATAGCCCACCATCCAACCCGCTACTGCTAGAGATAGTCATACTAAATTGATAATATCTTTCTCATAAATGTCCAAATGATGCATTTATTGAGGTATTCGAAATAAAACTTTAAGATCTATAACTTTCATGTTAACCACTTTTTCCAAATCAACCCTAATCTTGGTCAAGAAGTTAAATAAAGTGATAATTTTTTTATATTTTTGGTATTTTTCACTCATGAGGAGCAGTTTTGGTGCATTGATCATAACTTCCTCATAATACATAAAAATCATATTATTATTAATTCATTAGAACATAATTTGAATATGTACAACTTTTATGTTGAACATTATTTGTAAATCATCCATAATGTATGTCAAAAATTGGGCACAACTGACCCCTTTTTTCAAATTCAACATTTTCTTAACATACACTTGTGCTTCTTTGGTTTTTATTAATTTATTTTTGTTTTTATCATGAATTTTAGGCATGAATTTTTCATATATTATAACAATAAAATGCACATAATTTTCCTCCAATAATCAAAATTTAAATCATGTAATAATAACACACATAATCAACATAATTCCATTGAATTCCCATGAAATTCTTACACATTGGAACCATTCCATTTTACACCTTTTTCCTCACATTTTCCAATAATAATGCCATATAATTTAGGACATTAAAACACACTAAATTCCTCACGTAATTAAAATCAAAATCCTGAACTAAATTTGGACATATTTACATTAATTTTATAGAATTTCTTGCATTCTATCTAGCACCATTCCAAATTTCCTTATGCACTTCCCCATGTATTTTAACATGATTTTCCACATTAAATACCATTAAATATATCACAAATTTCCTCAACATTATACATTAAATCATATAATCATTTCACCCATTTGACATGGCTTTACTAAATTTCCATACACATCATATATAATAAAAATCATTTCATTTTCAAATAAATTCCACCATAATCAATTAAAATAAAGTCCAAATGCATAAGGAACATATAAATTAAATCATACCCAAATATATATATTGATTTCATCACACCTGTGCACCACTTTATCCCAAGTTCAATAATTCTAACTCATGAAAAATTTAAAATTTTCTTTGCTGCCCACATAAACTCATAATCATAGCTTTTTAATAGAAATCCATAATTTAACACAATAATTCCTGCTTTAACATCAAAATCCTTAAATTAACACCCTGGGTGTTACAATATGTCATATTAGATGAAATGCTCAAATGAGATTGAAAATGTGATAGAGGCTATTTTGATATTAAATATTTTGCATATCTGTTGGTTATGCATTGTAAAATGTGAGGATGTAAGTTAAACAACTTATCACTAATGTTATAATATAGTTAGGCACTTGAAAGATATATATATATATATATATATATATATATATATATATAGATTTATCAATGGACCGATCATGACATTTACACATTGTAATTGATTGATGTGATATGAACTAAGTAAAATGGCTTTTATAACTCAATTGAGTTACTATGTGTGAAGGGTCATTTGAGACTAAATGGGAATATGGAACCTGAGGATGTGGTGCAAGAATTGATTCTTTAGTCAGGTAAGTAGGCTATTTTTTGTATGTATGGATGCATGGATGGGGACAACATATGTCCCATGATTGTGCATATTAACATGTGTAAATTGATGTGGGATAATGGTTATCCCTAAGTTATGATTTCTAGATGTGAATATAAGGTATGATTACATTGCTAAATGGGGATAGGAAATATCCCATATTTGCATTTGGGCATGTATGATTGCATGGGGATATTGGGTATCCCATGGACTTCCACTGAATGTGAATTCTCTAATGTGACTATATGAATGGAGGAGGAATAGTATATATGATAATGTTTATTTTTGTATGGATGGATCCCAGGATTCCTTCTTTATTGTGCATGGATGAATGTATGAATGGGCAAAGATCTAGAGTATCCCAAGTTCTTACTATTAGACCTACATGAATGTATAAGTTATGTGAATTTCATGGGATAAGGAACATCCCATGGTAGTGTTGATGTATGGAATGGGAAGTATTCCATGAGTTTGTACTAGATCCATATAAGGTGCCTATATGGCATGGTTATGATATAAGGTGCTTGGAAGGCAGGATTGAGATAATGATATATGTCTGGAAGGCATAGGATGTTATATTGAGATCATCAGGACTTGGCCCTCATAATATGATTGAATTATTGTATCTATAATCATGGTTTTATTTAATTTATGCTATGATTGGTTTTGATTATTATTTTATACTGTGTCTACTTGTTGAGTTGCCTAGACTCGCACTTCCTTATTATATTTTTTAGTGGACAGGTCAAGTAAGGGAGCCCAAATGTAGTTTCGGGTGTGTAAGCAAAGATTAAATATATTCTTGTGATTTGAGAAATTGGAATTGGAATCCCACATGTGTATGTATAATTGTAATTAATAAGATTTTAAATAATGTAGACTAAAATGTATTGGCATGTCATATTGTGGATGGATGTGTAATATGTCAGTTTATTTATTGCCATCATGGGGCGACTTAGATTCTGGGCCGTGTGTGGGTAAGTTGGGTCAATTTAATGATTTAAGTTATTATTCTATAGTTGTTAAATTATAGTTTTATAAATGATTAATGTATACACAGGTTTAAATATATTTAATTTAGAATAGACCCTGCCAATTTTTTGGTAGAATTTTCCCTTAGAAATGGGGAAAGTGTAGGCTAATGGGAAAATGCATAGGCCCCAAGGTGGGGCATGACAGTGCCATTCTGTGATGCATTTCGAATTATGTCTAAATGAAGTATATTTTAGTACTTTATGATTGAGGATGATGAAGTTGTGCATGTACTTATGTAATTTCTTTGAAAATTTTCTTTAGTTATATGTTCAATTGTAATACTCTTGCTATCACATTGTATAGGGATTTATGAGTAATAAGCCATAGAAATGTATTGGATTGCTGAATTGTGATGATTGATTATTGTGTTGTGATTTAATACTATAAGATAATTGATTATTATTATAATGTGAGTGATTGTGCAATGATATTTATTGCTCTTTTGATGGCTATAGTTGTTTGCTATGCTATGTGGTGATGTTTTGATAACTATGATTGCTTATGGTGGTGTTTGGATGGCAATATGGTGTTTATAGGACTTTGGGGCTTGTGATTGTAAAGCAAGAATGATTTGATTTAAAATTGATATGATATGCTAGGAGGGCATAGATCCAATATAATATGTTGGAATGGTATGAATCTAATGATATGCTATGATGTGCACAGGATGGCCTAGAGATGATATGATGTGGTTGACTAGCACGGTTATGATATGATGAGCCTAGATGGCATAACTATGATATGATTTACTTGTATGACCTAGATGACATGCTTGGGGTGGCTTAGATATGAATTGTGATATTGATATGGCATGATATGCCTTGATATGCCTAGATGGCATAATTATGGTATGTTATGCCTTGGTAGCATGAATATGATATGATTATGATACATGTGCCGTATGATGGTGCCATGATGGCATGAAATGATGTGACACTTATGTGGTTTATATATATATATATGCCTTGTTGGCATGATTAGGCTGTGGCACTAGTGATGTACATATACACCTGAATAGTGGGGTATGTTATATTGGAGTAATGATGAACTATGTTGTGTGAATATATGGATGATGAATATGTAAGAATGAAAATGTTTTGGATCAAGAGGCTGCTTATGAGCCTAGATAAGGAGAATGTGTGCATTATGGTTATGGGAGCACATCGCATTGTCAAGCACCTTTGCATATCATGGAATTACACATGTTATGGTTTTATTTGTCATACACCTTTGCATATCATGGATTTACACATGTTATTAGTTTTACGGACTTGAGCATGTTATTTCATTAAATTAATGATCATTGTTTTTAATGATGCCTACTTACTAAGTTGCCCGGACTCACACCATTTATTTATGATTTCTAGCTAATAGATGCCCAACAGAGGGTTGGTGCTCGTGATCAGAAGTTGATGATGAATTTCTCAATAATTTAATGAATTTGGGATTGAAATCCTAATAATGTATGCAAAATTGTAATTTGATGTGAACCACATTTTAATGTATTATATTGGCATGTCATAGTGGAAAACTATATATGATATGTGTGGATGGATTTTTGTGGAGGTCCAATTATGCCATTTGCCATTATGATTCGACTTACGATTTTGGGCGGTTGATAGGTGAATTTTATTCACCTATACTAAGTCTTTTTGAACTAGCTATTGGTTCATTTTTGAGTTGTGTTTAGTTATTTAAAGTGTTTTTGTTTATGATAAATTACAAGGACATGGATGTAGGAGAACTGATAAAAATATGGAGAATTAGAAACAAGAGAAGGAGACATGGAGTGAAGTGAAGGAAGAACAGAAAATCATGGACAGAAAGCCCAACAATGGCACTAAACATGGAGAAGGCTATAAAAAGGAAGCAAGAGCACATTATGGGATCTTGGTAAGGGTTAGTACCTGGAAACAATGGAGAAAGCAACGACATAAGATTTGGAGAGGATCTCTCTTGCATTGAGAGTAAGCCATCAAAAGAGCAAGAGAAGGCGGAGCATTACTTGAAAAAGAGTTTTCCTTGATCCCTTCTTATTCTTTCTCATTCCTTTTTTCATTTCTTAATCATGTATCAGACAATGTGTATGGTTTTTTCTTGATTTCATTATAAGCTAAGTCTTTTAATCTAGGGGAATGATGTAGCTAGATAATGATTATTTGGTTTCATTATGTTTAATGCATTTCTTTGTTTGTTCATCATCTATGTTGAGTGTTTAGTCTAATATTAATGCTTGTGAAAGAATGCTAGCTTTTTCAACATGATGTGTGATTTTATTTGAGGTTGAGATGTGATAATTGAATTAGATCATGATTAACCACCAAAAGATGATCATGGTGATAGAAATATCCATAAAACTTATGCAACATTACAACTTTCTTGATTTTAATGCATCTTGATTGGTTTGTTGCCACACCTTGCCTTTCGAGGCGTGACCTAGGTTATTTGCCTTCATTTTCACTACAACTTCCTCACTTTTAGGGTGGGAGGCTACTCTAATACCATTTTATTACACCTATACTTTTCATTTATTCCTTTCCAAATTTACAAATTTTTAATGGGATTTCTACCAAAATTCAACCGAGTCTCCCCTAAAAATAACAATATTAACACCTGATATACATTCATTTATCAAATGATTTTCTAAATATCAATGGTTACAATTCTAAATCATAAATAAAATCACAATTTCAATACATATCTCAAATCATAAATAATTCAGCCCAGAACGTGCTTCGCCCCATGATGGTAATAAACAAATCCATATTAGTATCACATACATTATCACTAGATATGCCATTTTATCTTATTATGTATCATTTGAATCCTTCAAGCACAATACAAATACACAATGAATTATTCAATTACAAATCAATATACCATAATGAAAGAGTCTTCAATCTTGCTCAACAATCCTAATCCATAGTTAGGAAATTTTCATCTAGCCTGTCAACTAAAAAAAAATAAACAAGAAGGCATGAGTTCGGGCAACTCAGTAACTAGGTAAATGTAATAAACAATAATTAATCCATAAATAGTACAATTCATATTAAACAATTGATCACTTTAGCCAATATTCCAATATTTTGTATCCATCATTGCAAATAAGCACAAACTGATATATGTTCATCAAATAATACCGAATAAAGAAATCCTTACTATTTTCATCCAACCAATTGATCTCATAGTGAATTGATTTCAAATCAAACATACAATAAAGGGATATTTTCTATCCCTTACATTACACATCCAAGCTGAATTAAACATTAATTATTCCAATCCAAGTGATAACTATTATCCCTAACAACTAAATAACATTACTCTTAAACAAACTTAGGATATCCACTATCCCCAATCGAAATACAGGACTGAATTCATACAAATGGGCTAATACCCATGTAGTCACCCAAACATGCTTGAATTCATACAAATGGGCTAATAAGGGATAAACATTATCCCTAGCCAACTAGTATAAACAAATGCTTTCTTACCTCAGGCCTTTAGCTCCAAACCATATCTCTCCAGCTCTATTCCTTTTTTATCCTCCTTAGATCATCCTATATAGAGTAATGATTCTATCATTTACAAAACAGTTTCACTAATGTGCATTGAGCCAAGTATTTATTCCTTTTTATTCATTAATAATCCAATGAGATGATCAAACCTTCATTCATTGTTCATTCCATTGTCATACCCATATTAATTTCTCATTGAAGCTTTCAAAAATTACATACTAATACATATAATGTTATGATTCCATATACTTAAATTATTTCAGAACATCATAATCAACTAATTAAGCCTTTTTGCATAGTAATTACTCCTAGATCATAGATTTTTCCCAATTATCAACATACACAAAATCCTAACCAGTAAGAATCATTATGTTTTATACCCAATCAAGTTCAAACATAGTCTAATGCATGCCTAAATCAATTTTCACCATGATTTCCTTATGGATTCATACCAGTTTTACCCAAAAATCACTATTCACAATTCACATGAAACCCTAGCAAGCCAAATCATCAATTATCATGCCTAATTAAGTTCCAAAACATTATTTAAAATGCATACATCATTCCCTCATATTTTTACATCGATTCCATCATTTTCCCAAAAGATATACTATTCACAGAAACCCTAATAAGCATGAAACCCAATTTTAGTTAGTAAAAAGCATCTTACCTTGAAATCCAAATGTGACTTTCACCCATAAACTTGAATCGAAGTTCAAAACTCCAAGAAGCTCCCTCCAAATGTCAAAAACTAGCTTGTCTTCCATTTTGCACCATCCGAACATCAAAAATCCAAGCTAGAATGGGTGCTTGAGTGATTACCCATCTAAATCTCCATATTTCCTAGTAAAATAAGTGAGAAATGAGGCATAATGGGTTTAGGGAAAAAACGATGTTAGCGAAGAAGAATAGAATAGATAAAATGAAAATTGAAATGGGGTTCATCTTTAAAAAGTTAATTTTCCCATTGCTCTGGTGCACTACTGGACTGATGTTATGGTATCGAAAACCTGTGCCGCAGCATTAACTCATTGACTGCATGAAAAGAATTAACTTTCTGAAGTGATGTCGCGACATCAAAATCCAGTATTGCAGCATCAAATTCTGATATCGCGGCATCTCCCTTGCTTGATGCTTTGAAAAATCATGTTTCTAAAGTGATGTTGTAGTATCAAAATATAATGCCATGATGTCAAAATCCCAATGTCGTGACATCAAATTCTAATGTTGCGGCATCCACCTGCTAGATGCCCAACTTGACAAACAAACACCATTATGATTTTGAGTATATCTTTTAAATTCGATATTCAAATGACACAAATTTTAAGGCATTGGAAAGATCACTTCAAGGGCTACATTTCTATGTTAACAACTTTTTCCAAATCATCCCTCAAATATGCCGAATATTTAAATAAAGTGATGTAATTTGGTAATTTTGTTACTTTTCATCTATGTGGAGCAATTTTGGTGCATTGATTATCACTTCTGCATCCAATATCCAAATCAAATGATTTTTCATGAGTTAGAAAGATAATTTCAAGATCTACAACTCTTATGTTGATCATATTTGAAATTATTCCATTATCCATGTCAATAATTGATCACAAATGATGCCTTTTTCAAATTCACCATTTTCTTAATATACTCTTGTGCTCCTTTGGTTTTTCTCAAATTGTCCCCTATTTTTCTCATATATTTAATCCCACCTTAATCAAAACATATGAACATAACAATATCACATTAAAATGCATAACAATATTCTCAAATAACTAGATCAAGTCACGTTTTAATCAACCCATTCACATGTATATCCAACTTCCACTAGAATAGTTCCACACTTATATGTAAATAATAGCTTAATACTTTTCAAAATTCCCAATCAATTCACATTCATCATAACCTTAGCAATATTTCACCACACTTATTTCAATGCCTCGAGTATTACAAACTATGCCCCTTATGAAAAGTTTCAACCTCAAAACTTTAAACATCATTTAATTCTCGTCATTTTCCCTAAATTTGCAAATCTATTCACATATTATGGATCCATATCTATAGGATACCCCACATAAGTTGCGATTTTCTGATCATATGACTTAATCATACAATGAGGTTCTTTAACTAACAATGACATAAGTTATTCAAATATCAATACAATTACAACATATATCAATAATAATATCAATGCAATAATGTCAAATAATGGCAATACTATTTCATAATCCAAACTATCTAATTTCATTTCATACGACCATCCTCATATGTTTCATCATCCATCCATCACTAAATCGGTCTCAAATATACAAATAGAACTACTATCATGTGGCCAATACAAACTAATGTATTCATAATCTCATTTGCCTACTATCAACCAATACCATGCTCAAGAGGCTACGAACTAAGTGGACTCAGCCACAAACAAAGTGGTCTCAACCACAACCAAGTTGTCACAACCACAAACAAAGTGGTCTCAACCACAACCAAGTTGTCATAGCCACAATCCAAGTGGACACAGCCATAACTAAATGGCATCAGCCATTAACAAAGTGGACTCAACCACTAACCAAAGGGACTCAACTGTCTTACAACTTTGGTGTATTCTAGTCCATCCATGCAATTCAGCTACAAATGTTGCAGAATTTATGATCACATGGTATTTCGCTATAATTGCAACCCAAACATCATAAGTTCTCCATCCACACCTATGAAATAAGAAAAGGAGTCATATACGATAAGTTGATTAGGCCTCTTCACCTTTACAGGCAGCACAATTAAACAAAGCCTTATCATTGGGGGGATCCCAATATCCAAAGTAGCCATCCCGACAAGCATCCAAACCCAAATATACAATGATCAAATTCTAGCAAGCATTCAAACCTCACCTATATCATAATTGAAGCATGAACTTGCTCATGTGTCCAAGCCTTAATTAAATAACCAAATATCAAATAAATAAACATCCAAAACTTAATCAAATAACCAAATGGCCAACCTCAAACTAATGGCCAAACATCCAAACTTACCAAATTGGCCAAATCCTATTCAAATAAACAAATTCAAATCAAACCTAGTCTCCACAATATCCACATTTTCATGTCATCCAGGCACCATCCAAACTCCAATCATCCTAATTCCACATTACACATACATAATGTTGCATAAAGCAATCCAATCATTTAACCTATAGTCCCTATCAAAATTAAATGTCAATCAGTTTTCAAAATAGATATCCAATTTCAATTTTATAACAATAATATTCTAACAAATATCCAAATACAAGTATACAATTGGATCTTAATCCATGAAACATTTCCAATTTTAAGTATGCATCAAATTCTCAACTAAATATCGTATGGAATATATAAATTTATCAATCACAATTCATATCATTTCATCATATAATACAATATCATCCTAACACTGCGATTCCACATATAACCAGATAAATAGCTTTCCAAACAAATATCTAAAATACAAACTTTTTATCCTCCTAATTCATAACATCAACACATCACTTACAATAGCCCACATATAGTCAAATAAATGGGATAGTCACTATCCCTATCCACTGATTCATTCAATCCAATTATTCATAAGCAAAGTTATTCAATGATACATACATTGACATATCATCATTTACAATAGCCATCAATCCATAAAACACATGAAGCAACGCTCAAAATTCCTTACATACATTCAATCAAAGAAATTCAATAGCCAACAAAATTCACAAATATCATTTTTATCAAAGGAACCCAATGATGCCATCACAATTCAATTAAACAAATCAAACTAAATTCAATTTCCCATACTTATTAATGAAACTGTAAGTTTCATTATTTCTAATTCACATACCTTGTAAAATAATAATAGTTAAAACACTTAAATAAGATGCATATAATCATCACCACACCAAATTGCTCTACTCTAATCATAGCAAATATTTGTCATCTCATCTTGATTAAATATTGAATCAAACCATATTTAGACTATCACAACATTATCATATTCATTTCCTATCAAAATCATTAATGCCATACCATAACCATTCATTTCAATAACATTCATACCAAATAACATATATACCAAAATTTAAAGTCCCTCTATTCCCTAACTCACGCCTTCAATGTACTTCTAATGTTTTTCCATGTTTCCCATGAATTCATCAAATTGTATTAGCATGTCATTTCCTATTTCTTTCAACAACTATTACCATCATGGTTCTGGGCTCATCTCTCAAATTAACTTATCACATAGATAAGTTATTGGGCTCTGATACCACTCTATCATAACCTGCCTACTAAGGCATGACCTAGGTTATTTGCCTTCATTTTCACTACAACTTCCTCAGTTTTAGGTTGGGGGTACTCCGATCCCATTTTGTTACACCTATACTTGTCATTAATTCCTTTCCAAATTTATAAAATTTTAATTGGATTTATACCAAAATTTGATAGTCTCCCCTAAAAATATCAATATCAACACTTGATAAGCATTCATTTTTGAAATGAATTTCTAAATATTAATGGTTACAAATCGAAATCATACATAAAATAGCAATTTCAACACATATAACTCAAATCATAAATAATTCACTAGCCCAACCTACCCACAACCCAGAAACTACTTTGCCCCATAATAGCAATAAACAAATCCATATCAGTATCATATACATTTATCACTAGATATGCCATTATATCTTATTATATCATTTGAATCTTCTAACCACAACAAGTACACAATGAATTATCAATTACAAGTCAATATACCATAATGAAAGAGTCTTCAATCTTGCTCAATAATCCTAATCCATAGTTAGGAATTTTTCACCTAGCATGTAAACTAAAAAAAAATAAACAAGAAGGCATGAGTTAGAATAACTCAGTAAGTAGGCAAATGTAATAAACAATAATTAATCCACAAATAGCACAATTCATATTAAACAATTGATCAATTTGGCCAATATTCTAATATTTTGCATCCATCATTGCAAATAATCATAAATGGATATATGTTCATCAAATAATACCCAATAAATAAATCCTTATTATTTTCATCCAACCAATTGATAACTATTATCCCTAACAACTAAAAAACATTACTCTTAAACAAACCTAGGATATCCACTATCCCCAATCAAAACATACATGCCTAAATTCATACAAATGGGCTAATAGGGGATAAACATTATCCCTAGCCAACTAGTATAAACAAATGCCTACTTACTTCAGGCCTTTGGCTCCAAACCATATCTCTCCAGCTCTATTCCTTTTTCATCCTTCTTAGATCATCCTATATAGAGTAACGATTCTATCATTAAAATAGTTTCACTAATGTGCATTGAGCCAAGTACTTATTCCTTTTTATGCATTACTAATCCAATGAGATGATCAAACCTTCATTCATTATTCATTCCATTGTCATACCCAAAATAATTTCTCATTGAAGATTTCAACAATTATGTACTAATATGTATAAATTTATGATTCCATATACTTAAATTATCTCAAAATATCATAATCAACTAATTAAGCCTTTCCCGTAGTAATTACTTCTAGATCATAGCTTTTTTCTCAATTATCAACATACACAAAATCATAACCAACAAGAATCATTATGTTTTATACCCAATCAAGTTCAAACATTGTCTAATGCAGCCTAAATCAATTTTCACCATGATTTCTATATGGATTCATGCCAATTTTACCCAAAAATCACTATTCACAATTCACATGAAATCCTAGCAAGCTAAATCATCAATTCTCATACCTAATTAAGTTCCAAAACATTATTTAATATGCATACATCATTCCCTCATGATTTTTACATCAATTCCATCATTTTCCCAAAAGATGTACTATTCACAGAAACCCTAATAAGCATAAAACACAATTTTAGTTAGTAAAAAGCATTTTACCTTGAAATCCAAATGTGACTTTCACCCACAAACTTGAATTGAAGTTCAAGACTCCAAGAAGCTCCTCCAAATGCCAAAAAACAATTTATCTTCCATTTTCCACCATCCAAACATCAAAAACCCAAGCTAGAAGGGGTTCTTGAGTGATTACCCATCTAAATCTCCATATTTCCTAGTAAAATAGGTGAGAAATAAGGCATAATGAGTTTAGGGGAAGAAAAGTGGAATTAGGGAAGAAGAATAGGATGGATAAAATGAAAAACGGAACAGGGTTTATCTTTAAAAAGTTGATATTTTTGCTACTCCAGTGCACTATCGGACAGATGCTGCGACATCAAAATCCTATATCGCAGCTTCAACTCATTAACTACATGAAAAAAAAATTGACTTTTTGAAGTGTTACCGTGACATCAAAATCCAATACCATGGCATCAAATTTTGATGTTGCGACATCAAAATACAATGTTGTAAGATCAACATCAAATTCTGATGTCGCGGCATCCACCTGCTGGATACTCAACTTGACAAATAGACACCATTATGGTATTTTGGGCAAATCTTTTACATCAATATTCAAATGACCCAATTTTTTGAGGCATTGGAAATATAACTTCAAGGGCTATAATTTCCATGTTAACTCCTTTTTCTAAATTATCCCCCATATATTTCAAATATTTAAATAAAGTGAAGCAATTTGGTAATTTTGGTAATTTTTATCTATGTGGAGCAATTTTGGTGCATTGATCATAACTTTTTCATCCAATATCCAAATTAGATTTATAATGCGTTAGAAAGAAAATTTCACTATCTACAAAGTTGATGACATTTTTAACTTATTTCATTATCCATGTCAATAATTAATCACAAATGACTCCTTTTTTAAATTCAATATTTTCTTAATATACTCTTGTACTCTTATGGTTTTTCTCAACTTCTCCTTTATTTTCCTCATATATTTAATCCCTACTTAATCATAAAATATGAACATAAAAATATCACATTAAAATGCATAATAATATTCTCAAATAACTATATCAAATCACATTTTAATTATCCCATTCATATGTAAATCCAACTTCCACCAGAAAAGTTCCACAATTATACATGAATCAAAATTCCCAATCAGTTCACATTCATCATAAGCTTAGTAATATTTCACAACACTTCCCATATTTCAATGCCTTAGGCATTACATTTGTGATTTTCATAGAGATATAGAAAATTAATTAATTGAGATAGATTATTATGACTTGAGAAAGAATAGCAATTAACTAAGAGGAACTTGTTGTCAACATAGGAGAAAATATTGATTGTCAAATAGATGAAACTAAATATGATTAATTTAGTAAAATTGGAAACCCCTAGATGTTTTAATCATTCTCTTGATACTTATCCGCAATCCACATCATTTTCAGAGTTTTGTAATCCAAATCTCTTCTATTTATATTCACATATCATAATTTAATCTTTCAAACAGAATTCAGAGTTAGAGTAGTTGGTACTTAGCATAGAAAAATCCTCATTGGAATGATGTCTCACACATGCACTTGCATTAAGGAAAATTTGTAATAAGTTTTTGGCATCATTGTCGAGAAGCATTGCCAATATCAAAATAAATAACTCTAGTTTTACTTTGAAATTTTCTTTTCTTTATTCTTTGTTATTCATTGTAGTTTTTATTTCTTTTTCAAGAGATTTCATAAGTATATGCGAAGATCCAAAAGCAGTAATTTGATCCCTCTTAATTCTAAGATAGAATGCACACTTTAAGGGATTAGAAGGGAGAGAAGGGCAATATCCAGTCAGACATAAACCACTATGATTGATCCAAGAGAGGTAAACAAGAATCATCTTCAACTATTGCTATGGGATTATGCATTGCCAACAACCACTAGAATCCAACCAGTGATAAGGAGAGCAGCCATTGCTGCCAATAACTTTTAGATCAAGCCAGTAACCTTACAGATGATCCAAGGAGTTCAATTCAATGGGTTATCGAATGAAGATCCAAATATGCATATTGCCAACTTCTTGGAGATATGTGATACCTTCAAATACAATGGGGTCTCCAATGATGCTATTCACCTAAGGCTTTTTCCTTTTTCCTTAAGGGATAAAGCAAAAGTTTGGTTGAATTCTATTCCTACAAATTCCATCACTAGTTGGGAAGACTTGGTGCAAATTTTTCTTGCCAAATTTTTCCCTTTAGCAAAAATAGCAAGAATGTTGATGGAGATCAACAACTTCACTCAGCATGAAGGCAAAACTCTCGATGATGCATGGGAGAGTAGAAAGAGTTGTTACAAAAGTGTCCACACCATAGGTTGCCCAAGTAGATGCAAGTTCAAAATTTCTATAATGGACTTACCAGCAACACTAGAACCTTGATTGATGCATCTACAAGAAGAGAATTAATAAAGAAAATTGAGGATGAAGCTTATGAGCTGCTAAAAGATATGGCCATTAATAACTTCCAATGACCAAGTGAGAGAATTACATCAAGGAAGCCAAGAAGAGTGTATAAGATTGATCCTATCTCTGCATTGATAGCTCAAGTTGTAGTTCTTACACAACAATAGCAAAATAATGAAGTGGGAGTCAATGCCATACAGACTCAAATTTTCTATGAATTCTGCTAAGGCAATCATTCCAGTGAAGACTGCTAAACTAGAAATCCATTCATGCAACCTCAATAAGAATAAGCATAGTTTGTTGGAAATTTCAACATGCAAAAAAATAACCCATATTCCAACACAACAATCCTAGATGGATAAACCATTCAAATTTTTCTTAGAAGAATCAACAAAATATGGGACAACCTCATTAAGGATTTCAGCAACAACAAGGATTTTAGCAATAAGAAAGATTTCAGCAGCAAGAGAAAAAGATAGATTGGGAGACTGCTCTAGCCCAATTTGCTAGTACTTCAAGTAAATTCTCAGCCACTATCAATAACTTCATCAACAAAAACTAAGATTTTATGGCTCAAACAAGGGCCAATATGTAGAACCAATCTACACAAATATGGAACTCAGAAGGCCAAGTGGCTCAGATGGCAAATATGTTCAAAAATCACCAATAAGGCAACCTGCTCAATAATATAGAAATAAATCCAAGAGAACATTACAAAACCATCACTTTAATAAGTGGGAAGAAATTAGAACCTTCAGTGAGCAATGAGAAATACAAATCTGAAGGTCAAGAGGAAGTGGAAGCCCCTCCTAAGCCACAACTATTGCCTCCTCAGCAACTAACTACCCCCATATCTTTTCCTTAGCAACTAAAGAAAAGCAAACTAGATAAGCAGTTTGCTAAGTTCTTGGAAGTCTTTAGAAAGCTTCAGATCAATATACCATTTGCTGATGCACTCGCATAAATGCCAAGCTATGTGAAGTTTATGAAAGATATCCTATGAAATAAGAGGAAGTTAGAAGGATATAAGATGGTTGCTCTCACCGAGGAATGTAGTGCAGTCATTCAAAGGAAGCTGCCTCCAAAAATCAAAAATCCTAGAAGCTTCAATATTCCTTATCTCATTGGGAATTTTGTATTTGAGAAGGCATTATGTAATCTAGGAGCCAACATTAACCTTATGCCTTTATCAATTTACAAAAAATTGGGGCTAAGCGAAATAAGAATGATAAATATCTCTTTTCAGTTGGCAGACAGATCCATCAAGCACCCAAGGGGCATTTTTGAAGATATACTTGTTCAGACTTTATGGTACTTGAAGATAAATATGTTCCCATTATTTTGGAGAGACCATTCTTATCCATTGGAAGAGCTTTGATCCATGTACAGAAAGGTGAATTAAACCTTCATATTCAAGATGAGGAAGTGATATTTAAGGTGTTCAATGCAATCAAATATCCAATAGCAAGTGAAAGCTACTTCCGAATAGACTCATTGGATACCTTAGTGTCTTAGCACTTGTATAGTTCAGAAGATCGACTGGAAACTAGTTCAACTCATCCTTCTCCTTTTGCTCTTGATGAGGAGGATGTTGCAGAAATTGTACAGTGGTTAGACTCTTTTGGTCCAAATAACAAAAAGTATTTTGAAAGTTTGGGACAAAGTCTTCCTCAATCTGCTCCTTTAATTGAAAAGCCACCCTTTCTTAAGCTCAAATAGTTGCTAGACCATCTATTGTATGCCTTTCTTGGAGAATCCTCTTCACTACCAGTTATCATATCTTCCAGCCTCTCTGGAGATGAAGAAGATAAGCTACTATGGGTCCTTAGGAATTACAAATCAACCTAAAAGGAATCAGCCCAATTACATGCATGCACAGAATTTTAATGGAAGAAAATTGTAGACCATCTATGGAAGTTCAGAGAAGACTAAATCCTACTATGAAGGAAGTGGTTTGCAAGGAAGTGTTGAAGTGGCTGTATGTAGTTGTAATTTATCCTATCTCTAAGAGTTCATAGGTCAGCCCTATACAAGTGGTCCTAAAGAAGGGTGGAATGACAGTGGTGAAGAATTACAATAATGAATTAATTCCATTGAGAACTATTATAGGGTGGAGGATTTGCATTGATTATAGGAAGTTGCATACAACCATAAGAAAAGATCACTTTCTGTTGCCATTCATTGATCAAATGTTGGATCGTCTAGCAAGTTTTGATTACTACTGCTTTCTAGATGGCTATTCTTGATACAATCAAATAGCCATTACTCTAGAAGACCAAGAGAAGACCACATTCACATGCCTACATCGTACCTTTGCATTTAGAAGAATGGCTTTTGGTCTATGCAATTCATTGATAACTTTTCAGAGATGTATGATGGCAATATTTTCTAACATGGTGGAGAAAATCATTGAAGTCTTCATGGATGATTTCTCTGTGTTTGGGAAATCTTTTGACCATTATCTTCAAAACTTGGAGTCATTTTTAAAGAGATGTGAAGAAACAAACATAGTGCTTAATTGGGAAAAATGTCACTTCATGGCGAAGGAAGGCATTGTGTTGGGACATTGGATTTCATGCATGGGAATCAAAGTTGACATAGCTAAGGTAGAGATAATAGAAAAACTCCAGCTATCAACCTCTATTAAGAAAATTTAGAGTTTCCTTGGGCACACAAGATTCTATAGAAGGTTCATTAAGTACTTCTCAAAAATCTCAATGCCACTCTCCAGTCTGCTTGTGTAAGGTACATCAGGTACATCCTTTGATTTCAATGAGAAATACAAGAAGGCATTCAATGACCTGAAGAAAAAGCTTGTTTTAGCACCTATTATGGTTGCACCTGAGTGGGATAAACCATTCGAGCTGATATGTGATGCAAGTGATTATGCTATAGGAGCAGTCCTAGCACAATGAAGGAACAAGGTATTTCACACCATCTATTATGCTAGCAGGATTCTTAATGATGCTTAGCTTAATTATGCCACAACAGAGAAAGAGTTGCTAGCAATTGTCTTTGCCTTTGATAAATTCAGATTCTACCTCATTAGCACTAAGGTGATTGTATTCACAAATCATTCTGTAATCAAATACCTTATGGTAAGAAGGATGCAAAGCCAAGACTCTGGTGGGTGCTTCTACTCCAAGAATTTGACTTGGAGATCAGAGATAAGAAAGAGATAAAAAATCTTGTGGCAAATCATTTTTCAAGATTGGAGCTAGAAGAAGATGTAGAAATGTAGAAACCTCCTATTGATGATCAATTCGCAGATGAGCAACTATTTGCTACCACTTCAACACAATCTACTCCATGGTATGCAAACTTTGTAAACTATCTGGCAGGAAACATCATGCCACCTGAACTGCCTCCTCATCCAAAGAAGAAGTTTTATTCTGATGTGAACCATTATTATAGGAAAAGCCAATTCTCTATAAACATTAGATAATTAGATAATAAGGAGATGTGTACCAAAAAAAGAAATGTTAAATATCCTCAAGCACTACCATATGCTTGAGTGTGGAGGACATTTTGGAGGAAACAGAACAGTTTCAAAAGTTTTGCAATCGAGTTTCTATTGGCCTACATTGTTTAAAGATGCCCAAGCTTTTGTTGCTGCATGTGATCGATGCCAAAGTACTAGAAACATATCGAGAAAGAATGAATTGCCTCTAAAAATTATTTTAGAGGTTTAACTCTATGATGTATAGGGCATCGACTTCATAGGACCATTTCCTTCATCTTACTACCACAAGTATATCCTTTTGGTAATAGAATATGTATCAAAGTGAGTAGAGGCAATTGCTACTCGCACTAATGATGGGAAGGTAGTATTAAATTTTCTTTAGAAATTTTTTTCCACAAGGTTCAGAACTCTAAGAACCATTATTAGTGATGAAGGAAGCCATTTTTGCAATAAACAATTTACAACACTATTGTCAAAGTATGGGGTTAAGCATAAAATAGCATTAGTCTATCATCCTCAAAAAAATGGCCAAGCAAAGATATCCAATAGAGAAGTGAAGAGAATTCTGGAAAAGACAATGTAGAACTCTCGCAAGGACTAGGTTAAAAGGCTGGATGATGCTCTGTTGGCATATCGGATTACATTCAAGACACCTATAGGTATTTTTCCTTATAGGTTGGTATATGGCAAAGCATGTCATCTTCTAGTGGAGTTAGAACATCGTGCTTATTGGGCAATGAAACAACTAAATATGAACATAGATATAGCCCAGGAGAAGTGGCTTCTGTAACTGAATGAACTGGATGAATTTCATAATGAAGCCTATGAGAGTGGCAAGAAATATAAGGAGCAGACAAAAGTGTGGCATGATGAGTATATCCAGAGAAATGATCTATCCCAGGGCAAAAGTGTTGCTATTCAATTCTAGGCTTAGATTGTTCCCTGGAAAACTCAGATCCAAGTGGTCAGGACCATTCACTATGACACAAGTATTCCCATATGGAGCTTTGGAGCTTTATCATGAAGAGAAAGGGACTTTCAAGGTCAATGAGCAGCGATTGAAGCCATACTATGATGGTGATGTTAATTACCTCAAGATGATTATCAACCTCAAATGATCTTCAAGAAAAAGAGTCTAGCCGAAGACTATAACTTAAGTGCTTCTTGGGAGGCAATGCAAGCTTCTGAACCTTCTATGTTTAATTTGCATTAGTTTAATTGTTACTGTATTAGTTTAATCCATAGATAGTTGTTATTTGCATTGATTGAATTCCGATCAATAGTCTTAGCTTGTCAATTTCAAGTTCTAATCATGTTTTAGTTAGTTTCAAAATTGCATTAATATAGTTGTTAACTGCATATTCAGTAGATTTTCCTTTTATAGACTAAGTTTTAGTTAAGTATTTAAAAATTTAATTCATGTTTTAGTAGTTAATGTCATTCACAATAACAAGATTGAATCTTTGATTTTTAGGGTGGACATGAGGCACATTAGCATCCCAGCAATCAATCAATAGAAAAATGCAAGTCAGGGAGTCCATGCCATGACAACAAATTTTTATGCCACGGCATGACAATTTGCCATGTGGAGTCAGGGAGAGTTAGGGAGTCCATGTAGCAATAGCATAATCTCATGCCGCGGTGTGGAAGTTTGCTATGTGGAATCAATGCAAAGTCAGTGAGTCCATGATGAGGCAACACAGTTTGATGCCGGGACATGGCAATTTGCTAAGCTTGCTAAGAGGAGTCACGAGGTTCATGCCGCGGCAGCACATTTTCATAGTGTGACATGGCAGTTAGTTAAGAATAATTAGTGAGTTCATGCCGTGACAGCACAATCTCATGTCACTGCATGGATGAACAATGTATGAATCAAGTGGCAGTCAACGAGTTCATGCTACAACATGGAATTTCCATGCCCTCACCTTCACTCCCCTCACATGCGACAAAATGCCCCCATTTCAAAAATGCCCAAGTCCCCTTTTCCAAACACAACCATTTTGTCCCCTCCCCTTTTCAAACCTTA
>JAYJMB010011955.1:24682-35584 GCA_036873735.1 Pouteria campechiana
AAAACATGACTTTGTTTTGATTTATATGTATATTGCAGTTGGCATTTCACAAAATTAGGTTAAATTTTGAATCAGTTTCAAAGCTTCATTCCAATCCAAACGATTTTTAGGTCAGAAGGTAACATAACTTTTTCAAACAAAATTATAAGCAAAAACCAACCTAACCTAAAAAAAATGGGATTGGGATTGAACCCAACCCAAGTTGCTCCCCTGTTTGAAAGCATGCTGACTATCAACGACCCCAACGCGGATAGGCTGCGTGTAAGTTGGGGCAAATAAATAAATAAATATAAAATACAAAAATACAGTCTGAGGAGGAGTTGGAGTTTTCTTGGATTGTATCCTTTATCATGCAATAATAGTCAGCACACTGAGCCGTGGGATGATCTAAAGGAAGGGCTATTTCTTATTTTTACCAGCTGAATCCACCTTGCATAAGCTGATATAAGCATACAGAAACCCAATGAGAAATTTCATTCATTCGTCTCAGAATTCACTGAGCAAAACTTAAAATTCCCAGAATGAGATTCCAAATCAAACCTAACCTGTTGCTAACAGATGATTTTGTTTAAATATATATTTCCTTTGATAGCAAAATAGCTGGCCTCACATGGGTGCATTTTTTGGGCCTTTTGGACAATGCGTAATAGGGGCATGTGATTGGCCACACCAACCTCTAAAATGGAGTCATGAGTCATGAATGCAATGCTAAAACTTCATCCTTGTTTGGAAGGTGGTGGTTCATCCATCATTTCCAAGGCGATCACATGCTTCTAGATGTCCGTATCATTGGCACGTAATGGAAAAAGGTGATGCCATTCAATGATTTCTAGATAGTAGAAACCTTTATAAGGCCACCAGACAAAATACGAAGGGAAAGAGAAACTTCATCTCAGGTTAATTTGAATTTTATCATATAATCTTATTCTTCAAGAAATTTCGTCCATTGGGAAATCTCCGATCGCATCCATTGCAGCTTCTCCAATCTTGCTGGTCGACATCCATATGCATCCTTGATGCATCAGTTATCTCACATCATGGAAGCCTGGGCAAAGCCTGCAAATTTGGAGAATTGATTTTGTAGAAGAACATCCGGTTTTCCTTGTTCAACCTGCAAAAACAAATGTTAGACAGGAGACTAGTGCTAAAATTTCTTGCATACCTGCGTAATCAATCTAAACAGTTGGACATAGAGTAGGCTGGATTGTGGTGTCAGATAGCTAAATAAATCCATTTTCAGTTTAAATTTTAACTGGGGAAGTTTTCTGAAACTTTTTTCTAGACATTGAGAGTTCCTTTTAAGCAGCACAAGAGATATAATCGTAGTAGAGCATTGGCATCATTTAACTGCAATGGCTATTACAACTGTTTTTCAAATAAGACCACCAATAGAGATCCATGATCACATTTTAACTTCCAATCTGTGACTTCAGTCTGTTGGAGGGGATGAACCATGGATAGGAAAGCTGCCATATTTTCCACATATGGTGATCATAGTGCTGTTATAAATGCAGTCACTTTATTTAGTCATAGCCATTTTATTAATCATAATTATGTAATTATGATTAACTCGTGTGATGCACTAGTCTTCTCTATCAAAATGGGGCCAATAGCATACCAATCCTTCAAGTCGATGGTGCCTCAGTCTTGATAGGCCATGGTGGAAGACTAACAGTTCTTTCAACTGGTAACCAAAATATGGCCGCTGAGAAAAGAAAACAATCCATTTTCATCAAAAGGGTTGTTGTTGCTTGGTGGATGGACCATCTATAGGGATAGGGCAGCCATTGTACTGATCATTTTCTTCATTAATCACAGGCTTTAATTTCCCAATTGAAGTCCTGAGTTTGTGGTAGAAACCCTTAGGATGAGTGTCATATCATATAATAGATCATTAATCTATGAAGTCTGTGTTGTGATCCAGTTTGCACATTTCTCCTTTCAAACAAGCACTCAAAATGGGCCTCCACGTTGTGTTAGTTAGTATCCCTGTTAGGATAGTGTGAGAGGTGAAAATGGACTCTTAGTCATCATGTGTTGTAGGCAATGCACTCTTCAAATACATCCACAAAAAAGTCAGGTGGGGGGAGGGGGGAAGGTAAACATAAAAAAGAAAGGATTGCACATACCAGGATTCCATGATCAAGAACCAGAACATTGTCCATCTTCATGACAACAGAAATGCGATGAGCTATGGTAATAACTGTCATGCCTTTGCATTCACTGGAAATAGTGTTTTGTAGTATTGATGCTGTTCGCGTGTCAACATTGGCAGTGCATTCATCTAAACAGAGTATCTGCAAGAAATAAACAAGTCTTTTGGGTAAGAGGAAGTACCAATTAAACAAAAAATCAATAATCTTAAAAGCATACCTGTGAAAAGAATTCCAGAAAAGTAACAAAAAAAGAAGAAGAAGAAGAAAGAGGTGTGATTTGGCAAATTGTCAGAAAGAGTATATCATGCACTATCAATGATCAGTATTTCTTTTTTAAAAGAAAACACTTGTGCAAAAGAGAAACTGGAAAATACAACTAGGAAAGAATTTATCAAAATAGAAGGCCACAAGAGAACCAGAGGAAGGTCAAAAAGAATATGAGTAGAGATCATTAGAAAAGATATGAAAATACTTGGGCTTACTGAGGAAATAACCCAAGATCAACAAAAATGTCACAATTGGATCCAGGTAGCTGACCGTACTTATCTGGCAAACAGGTGATGATATGCTTGGACAACCACATTATCAATTGCACAAAGTCTCATAAATGATGTCATTACCAAGCCAATATACATGACATGTCAGCTTACCCTGGAAGACCTGAGAAGAGCACGTGCAAGGCATATAAGCTGCTGTTGACCAACAGAAAATGATGCTCCAGCTCCTTTAACATGAATATCTAGTCCTCCTGCAGCTTCAACTTCATCCTTAACATGGCATTTCTCGAGAGCCTCCCAAATTTCTGTGTCGCTTACAGTCCCAAGGGGATCCAGATTCTCCCTTAAATTGTAAAAAGGATAGCAATGCATGTAATGGTCATCATGACAGTCATGGACCTCATGAAACTAAGAAAATTGGTAACTGAATGGGAATATCTGATGCTCATTACCATGGGGACATGGTCTGCATTAAGCTAGACTACAGATCCAGATAGTATGGATGATATAAAATATTTGATTTGAGAGGGAAAAAAATTATTGGATTCCCATTTTAGGCATTGTTTTGATTAAGTTGTAGGATTCATTATTGGTACACAAGGCAAGCACCCAAGAGGGGGATGAATTGAGTATTTAGAAAATTTTCATCCCAAGCAAGTGTAGAACTAGAATAAGCATCCTAACAGAAAAATAAAGCAAAGAAACACACAAGCACAATGAAGCAAAGTGAATTTATAGTTTTTTGGTCCACAATAGACAACTATTCTGCTCTTCTAAAGCTACTTCTTGCTTCAGGTTCCATTAAACCACAAGTCCACATAGCAACTGCAGTTCAACTGTCTTTCAGATTCTATATTCAGGGTGCTTTACAACCACTCCAAAATAGGCAATTAGATCACCCACTGATCATTTCATTTTCTTCTTGGCACAGGGACTCCAACTATTACCAAGGAATCAAAATAAAAAGAAAAAAGTATCTAAAAATGCCTCTCTAGTAGGCTAATAAAGGATACAAGCACATTATAACTATTAAGCTTTCGAACAATTGTTGTAGAAGCTCATTCTTTGATAGCTTGAAGTAGATTTGCAATAAGAAGCCTCAAACTTGAGTGCACTTGAGATTCTCTTTGAAAATCTGAAACCATTAACCTGTAACTTGAGCTATCTTGACAACTTTCCATAAATCCTTATTCAACCTGGCACCTAGTCTAGGTAGATCGGGTGCCCACGCTCTCTAGGTTCTGATGGATGAAACGTTTTGGAAGATTGGGCTATCTAATTTGGAAGACCAAGGGCCTGGGTTAATCTGCATGATTTGGGTTGGAATTCTCTGGAAGACAGACAGGTTGGGCACCTGGTCTAGGGCTAGGAGGATTTTCAACTCTCTGAGCCTGGGCATTCCTAAACTGGGTGCTTGGCCTAGGATTTTCAAATGCCTGGTCTAGACCTTTTGCAAAAGTAACTTCCAATAGTTCCAACTCCTTGGTTCATGGCACAATGACCTCTTTGAGGATTTGCTTGCTATCTAGGCTTGATCTTTAACCCTTTTTGAGTTCCAAATGGTTGTTTCTTAAAGATTTTTACTTGTACACTTAACAAACCATGTTAATCAACTTATAACAAGTTCAAATGAAGTTTTATTCATCATAAAAACTAAATTGATCATTCATAATGCGTTTGGTGGAGTCAACATTCTCCTATCAGCCTGACTAACATGCCTAGGCTGTCCATTTAACAAATGGCCAGCAGGATGGTTGCTTGAGATCTTGCACAATAGTTCCACATCATTGTTGGTACCCCAGTAATGCAGAAATACAGCTAGATACCATAACTTTGAGGAAAACACATACATTGAGTTATGTAACAAATGGATAAAAGATCATCAGGGTAGTAATATAACCAAGTTCAGGTACCTTAAAGGGCCATCAAATAAGAATGGGCTCTGTGGAACAACGGAGAGACATGAGCGGAGATCCCTAACAGCAACATCAGCTACATTGACTCCATCTACTAAAATATTTCCACTGCAAATTGGGGTGAGACGAAAGAGAGCATTAATAACACTTGATTTTCCAGCACCTGTTCTCCCAACAATTCCAACCTGGTTCCAAAAAATTAGGCATTCAATCAGTGGATGAGTTTGCAATCATGACAAATGCTGGTGTAAGGGAGAAGAACAAATGGGGAAGGAAGAGCTGAAGAACTTAGTAGATTGGTTTCATGTGTCTACCTGCATGCCTGCTTCAATGTCAAAAGAAACATCACGTAGCGCTGCTGGCAGTGATGGCATGTATCTCAAAGTGACATGCTCAAATTTGATATGCCCTTGAGAAGGCCAATCTGAAATTAGGGAGTTCCAGCCACAAAGCTCTTCTTGAGGAATATCCATGTACTAGAAAAAGACAAGGCAAAAGTAAGAAAATCAGATGTGGGTGATGAACTGGGGAAACTTGTGAGTCTATGTCAAAGCTTCCAAAGGGTCATGCATGCCTCAACATGGAGAAGTCTCTGGGATTGGCTCTGAAAATAAGTATGCTAAATTCATCCATAGAACTGGTTGGTTCAAAAAGCATTAAGCATTAAAATAAATATGCAGCCCAGCCCATGCCTGATAGACTGAGATTTGAGGCTAAGCACATTCACATCATACCCATCCTTCAAACTGACCCAATCTCCTCAGTTGGCACATATAAGGCATTAATCTTTGGAACTGACATTTGGGAACCATCATTCCTCAAGTGGGAAATTAGAAAAAAAAAACACCTCTGTACCTCAAGCACCCTCTCAACGGAAACCATTTCCTTCTCGGTTTCTGTGAAACTTGTTAGAAAACTGCTCATTAAAGAAACGATAGGTGATGCATATGAGAGAGCTAAGCCCACCTGCAGTCAATCTTACAGAGGTCAGAAAACACCACCTTGAACACATCATTTGACTGTAAAACAAAGATTAGGAAATGAGTAAGACAAAATCGTACCAGCCCAGGCGAACTGAAATTTACAGGCAAACCACCTAGGCGTCCAACAACAGCCATTATGGCAATGAAAGAGTTTATGAATGCTGCTATCAACTAAAAAAGAAAAATGAAGAAAAGAAAAGTTATCACTTGATACCAAAACACAAGCAAACTGTAAAATCTCAGTGGAATCATTTCCACAATCTAGTTAGAATGCAATTTTCTCTTGGATTATAAAATTCTTTTCCAAACTTATGATCTCTTGCATATTCTTCTATAAAATGTGGATGTTGCTATCAAAGCAAACCCAAACAAAATCCTTGAGGTATTCACAACCTAGGTGCAGTTATCCACAATCTGGATCACTGAACCAAGGCACATAGGATTGTGTGCCTGAGTCATAGTATCTTCTACTTCATCTCTAGCAAGTGGCACATGAGAAAAAACAAGGTTCTCTTTTCTCAGATAGACAGAGAATGGTATGAGGACACTGTACAGAAAATAATCATGTCGGGAAGTTATAAACATACTTGGAGGCGTAAGGAAAGCCACAAACTCGCTGTAATCTCTGAATAGGAAGTTTGATTATATAAAGCAACATGATCTGTGAATCTAGCCAAAAAATAATCCTGTGGAGTATTAGACCAAGTTAGATTTAAAGTCATTGAGAAGAAAATCATCATTCAAATTAACAAAAAAAGCAAAGAAAAAGCTAAACATAATGACTCAGGTGTGGTATATTGAATTATTGGTGTGTTTAATGACTGCCTGGTTGAATGATACATCTTGGGAATTGGGATGGCTATGCTAGAAAATTTTGACATTTTTAGGGGGCATCAAGGAATTAACTTTTTGTCCCCAACAAAACTAAAAAAATGGGCATTAAAGCTTCAATCCGATGAAAAATCAACTAATCCAAATCCAAATACAGGATAGCTACCAACATGGACTTTAATCTAAAACTTACCCAATTGCATGACATGTTGCCATACAGGAGAATTGCTTTTATGCATAGAGCATCCATTGAACCAATAATGGTGGCATGGAGTATTATTTTTGGCAATAAATTGAAACTTCACGAAATAATCACATAATTGAACATTATACACTTGGAAAATGCACCTCTAGCTTGAATGCTCTTATAGTTGACGAGCCATCCAGTGTCTCAGTGAAAGATGCATAGATTGGAGATCGAGAAACACTGTCTAGCCTTCGTAATTCTCGTGCTGTACATCTGTAGCAGAACTGAAAGAAATGACAATTTAATATAGAGGCTGTGCGTAAACAATTTTGAACTTTAAGAAAACTGTATGTCATAGTAAGCAGTAAACACTTATAAGAATATTGCATGGACAGCAATTCACAAAAAGTTTTTCCAATTATTTTAATCCAGTTCCCCAGTGATCATAAGAATTATCACAAGAAGCTAAAAAAAGGGTATTAGACAGGCAGCCATGAATTGATCAAATAAATAAAATATTGATTAACATGACAAATAAACCATTTGAATTGTCACTGCTAACATCCAAAGTATGCTCATATTGAAATTAACAGATGCTTTTGAAAAGAAATGCACTGGAAATGTACCTGCAATTTTCTATAGATATACCAAAAAGGTAGCAGTAAAAGCAAGAACAGAATCTGCACATATCAAAAGTCAAGACTGAATAAAATATTTTCTTGAGATGGTGTTAAGAAATACTACCATACAAAACTACAACAGTCCAATCAGGAATTGATATGTTGAAGAAAATATCTTGGTTTACCTGTGAATATGATAATACTATTGCAATGCCAAGCAGGTTAACGAAATTTGCTAAGAGAATGTTAAGTATGAATGGGAGAGAATCATCAATGGTGTAAAGGTCTGATGAAAACCTGCAAATAAGAGTTACTGCATACATTAAATATCACAGAAGAACCCACACATCACCTGGCTACATGGGTACATGCATGGCAATCTAGCACTGTGGAAATCAAGGCAGGTATGATGTGGGCCTCACATGGAAATTACATAAGCCCCCAAAAAGCTAAAGCATATAAATTCGTCATGTAGGCCATGCATGAACAGACACAATTAGTGGATCAAAGAAATTCCCTGTGGATGTATGATTGGTGGCTCACCCAAGTGCATCCACAGCTTGAGATCCATTTCTTTGGGATGCCTGTTAGATGCACTAAGTTGGCACATCTAACTTGAGATAGAGGTAACCATGGGCTGACCAAAATGCTATCTTGAGATGGATATTTTATTTTACCTGTTTAGTATTCTTCCGCTTGGATTTTGATCAAAGAATGTTATAGGTGCATTTATGAGCTTGTTAAGAAGCTTAGAATGCACCTGAACAGCAGCACGCAAGCCACCGAATGCAAATGAGAATGCCCTCGCAAGGGTTAAAAGGGAATTTGCGACAGAAAAGATGCAAAGTATAACCTACATCAAAAATCATTATTCAGCACGGTTAGAGTGGAATTATATCTTCAACTGAAAAGCCATGATATTTCTTGAATTAAGAGCCCTAATTTTACAGTCTTTTTCTTTGTTCCTTCTGGAAAGCAAAAACATCCACCACTTGAAAAGTATGAACGCATTTGGTATTACAATAGGTGTCAGGACCAGATATGCCTACGCCCTATGGACATGGGTCACAAGTCTGGAACATCCAATGATCTGCATCACACTCATCGTGGGCCACTGAGGATTAGGGATTCAACACAGATTTTCCAGCCTTTGTATTTGCTTTCCATCCAACAATTGCACTCCCCAAAGCATTTTTTCTATGGAGTGTTTGAAGGCCATGCTCTGAGGATTTAGATCTATCAATCTGAAAGATTGGAATACCATGTTGGTCCTGGTCAGCAATGATGTTGCAATTGTACAAGGGGAGTTGCATCACATTATAGATTTTAATATTTTCTCAATTATCGGGAAAAAACAAACCACCTGAAATATCAGAATAATTCTGAGAACACTTCAACCATCCACTTCTCATCAATATGCGAAGTACTAGACATCATGATAGAGTTAAACAACTCTTCTGTACCCTTTAATTTTTATCTTTCAGTAAGTTTGTAAAAAACATCAAGGAATCCCCAAGCAATGTCTTTTTATGTTCCTGAATAAGAACCATGTGTGAAAAAAAGTGACATTGATTTTGGAGAGGGCCTTTTTACATGTTTGAGCATACAAACAAGAAGCAGAAGAAGGTGAAAATAGGCCAGACATGCAGGATAGAAACCATTGATGCTTTAACTTCAAAGTAATCTTAGCCTACCCTTATCCAATATCCAGTAGTCAAAGGATTCGATACTTTTTGTATGATAATAATAAGATTATTGCAAATTTTCTATCTGGGACTATTATTAACAGGCAAAGTAAAATCAAATAGTAAATTGTGCAATTCTGACAACAACTCCGATCAAATGAATGCTGTGTCAATGGACCACTTGAACAGGGATTCTCAGGATATATTACCAGCTCAAAAGTTACGGCTTGCTAAATATGTTTCAAAATTAAGTTATTTCTAGGAGTTCATGGACGTAAAAGATTACCAGATAAAAGTCTGAAGAGTACATTGCTTTATGACTTCCAGCGCCATCAACCCAGTAAGATAGCCACAAGTCATTTCCATTGCGAGATGCTTGCATTAAAAGAGCCAATATGACTATTGTAATTACAACTTTCCAGCTAGAAAATTTCGCATAGCTTCTGTAAAGAGAAACCAAGAAAAGGTCACAAGATTATGGACACTCAACAGTACTGCTGGCAGTTATGTAAATTATGTCTTAGATATTAAAATGAAAACCAATAAAGTGTCAATTATGTCTTAGATATTAAATGCCCTATCTTTGTGCAAGTGCAACTTGCGTATGACATCGGTAACATTTCCCATACTGAGCATGGCAGTGACAATGTTCCAAACATGGAGTGGTCAGGTGATCTATCACCAATGTATGGGAAACTTTTAAGAAGACGAGTGATTAGTTAATACCATGGTCAAAACTGGTGAATTGATTAATCTAACCAGAGCATTTTCATGTAGAAATTATCCTCAGAAGGGCCCAACAAATCAGTTGGCAGGATTCTGTGCACACATTGTCTGGTATGAGATAAAAGTGCTGAGCTACAATATTTTTTTCCTTGTTGTCTATATATTTAAAATTTATTTATAGCTGCTCAACTGCCAAAAAAACACAACCATAGCTGCGCCACTCACTTGTATACACTAAGCTCAACTGTACCCTCTTTCCTTTGCTCTATTTCAATAGCTTCCTGTGGTTCCTCAGAGATGGCTATGGGATCTCTTTCTTGAGAGAGACTAGGCTTTAATTCACTTGAAAATTTTAAGCTGTTTTTCTGTAAAGCCTGTGATGAGTTCTTTGAACTTTCTGTTGAAGAAATTGCGGCATATGAGGACTCTGAAAAGTCAGCAAAGATTCCAGCCCACTTCACATGTCCTCTATCCATGACGACAACCATGTCAGCAGAAGAAATTGCCTGCAAAGAATAGAGTATGAGAAATTGCCTGCAAACTATAGAGTATGCCTTTTTAAATTTTTTGTAGAGGAAATAGCAATATTTTTAACAAGAAGAACAATGTGGACAAAAAGATGTCTGCTACCTTAATCCTGCTGGCCACTCTATAATTTTCTTATCACCAGCTAAACCATAAGTCTTAATTCTGTATGAATTTTATATCAATGTTTCTTATAGTCAACTTCTTACTATTCAAGTCACATCAGTATGGGAATTTTCTTTGCCCTTCCACAGCCTTACTTGAACAGCTCATTCTAAGTATTACTAGTTCTTAATCTCTCTATTGCACATGAACTGACCATCTGAATTCCTTTTCTTTATACAATGGCCTATTGGTGCTGCTCAGTTCCTGCAGATGCAAACATTTCTAACAACAAACTTTCTCCACTTAAATGGGATTGGGAAGTAACAGTAGGAGGAAAAGCATGGCAAACATGAGGATGTTGAAATGGATGCCTATCAATAATGAGGTCATCACAAGCAGCCCCACAGCAGCAGCCTGTCCCTTAGGTCATGTGTTACACACACACACAGACGATTAAGAAGAAGAAGAAGAAGAAGAGCCCTTAGTAAGGAAAGGAATATCCACCGAGCACAAAAAAAGAAGATGAGATGAAGACAGTATCAAGACCTAGAGGAAGATGGTGGTTTTTTACATGATAAGGATAGGAAGAAGAGGAAGAAAAGAGCCCTTAGTAAGGAAAGGAATATCCACTGAGCACAAAATAAAGATGAGATGAAGACAGTATCAAGACA